>CABHPP010098355.1:39031-51587 GCA_902168425.1 Peromyscus attwateri | reverse complement strand
AAGATGAAGCTAAAAACATAGAAAAACAATGGAGGGATAAAGGAATACAGGTCTGCCAGGATCAGCTTATTGGAGAAGGCCAATATGCTTCAGTACACACACAATGTCTATATGATATCCAAACCTTAATTCTATGTTGAACGGCAGCCTTGAATGCATGGGACAGAGTTGAGGAACCAGGAAAAAAAGCTGAGTCATTTACAAAAGTTACACAAGGCCCAAAAGAATCTTTCACAGATTTTTTACAAAGACTGGCTTCAGCAGTAAAGAGAACGGTCCCCGATTCAGAAGCTAGTCGGATAATAATTGAATCTTTGGCCTTTGAGAACGCGAATGCAGCATGCAAAAGAATAATCAGGCCGTTAAAGGCAAGATCTGCACCCTTGGAAGACTGGATTAGAGACACAGTTAATGTGGAGGCTCATGACCATGATGATATGTGGGTAGGAGAAGCAATTTCAAAAGGTTTGAGGAATGTTAGATGTTTTGGATGTGGAAAGCAAGGACATTTGAAAAGGGACTGTAAACAGGTCATTCCTAGGAACAATGTTTCTTCAAGGGACAATGGCGCCAGAATGTGGGGCAGGAATTTCCACCTAAAACCTGAGAAAAGATTCTAAAGCGGAGCTAAAAACAGCTTTCTAATTATCTCTCTCAAATGAGTGGCAGCTTGCCGGTTTGAGCTACTTGTGGGTTCCTGGCGTGTGCGCTCGACCTGCAGTATGGCGGGAATGAGGCCTCTGCTAGTGGCACATTAAGCTGCCTTGTGGATTTAGCCTTTGCTAGTACAAAACAAAAAAAGAGGTTTCTGGGCTACAAGCTGCTTGGATAAAAGCATAGACCCACGAAGGCTCCCAGAGCTGGTGGTAAACATATCACTGCCATGTTGGGAAGCTGAGGTGGGCGGAGCCAGCAGCCACAGCACCGGTTCAGTCGTAGAATGCTGCAGTTTAAAGTAACAGGTTCACAATAAGACAGATTCAGATGGAACAAGACTTTAAATGCTTTAAAATGTGTGTAAAAATGTACGTAGGCTTGAAAGAGACAAAAAAGGTGATATATACAGTTATATAAAGAAATAGATAGTTTTGAAAAATAAAGTCTTTAAAGAGACAGTAAAGGTAGTATAAAATAAAAGCCACGTAAAGATGGATATCACACAGAGAATCTGCATTGTGTTGTCTTTGGGATTCTTAACTGCAGAGAGATATTTGATTGTAAAGGAAGCTGAGTTAAACCAATATGTATATTTTAAAGATACCTTGACTTCAAAATTTGGATGTAAGGATATGTTGCTTTGGAAAGGAAGCTCTGATTTTGTTTCCACAGAAAGCCAGAGGCTATGGATTTGTTCCAGATTAAGATACATCAGGTTTGAGTCGGGATCAAGATGGCGGCTGCCGCTGGTGGGCCGTGTGTGAGAGCAAAATAGGATGATGAACTGATGTGGAAGTAAGAGGAACAGGGCCACAAAGAAAGACGTCAAAATGGTATACAGAAAAAGTGAAAGATAAAAGCTCAGAGAAAAAAGATAGAAGGATTAATTTAAGTTAAGAAAAGCTGGCTAGAGCATCAGAGTTTCTCTGCTTTCCTCGGGAATCCGTGGTTTGGATCGATCCTTCCTGCGCGGTCTCCCCAGGCCTGCGGGTGAGCGGATCGCCGGACGCACGGGTGAGAGGCGCGGTATGAGCGGCGTGGTGGTGGCGAGCACAGGGAAGGAGCAGCAGCCGGGGGCTCCCTGGGTGACCCCTTGGGGCGCGACAGAGTTGGGTGAACGCAAGAAGAGGAGCTACAAGGATCAGGGACACCTGTACCCGCACAGTGGATGTTAATCACCTTGCTGATTGCTTCTCAATTGGGAACTAGTGGAGAGCGCAGTGCCCTGCAAGACCTGAGCTCCGTGGCAGGGAACAGTGCAGCTGTGGCTACAGAGGCAAGGAGGGAGGACGCCGCTGTGCTCGCAGGAACCTGAAGGAGGAAGACATCAGGGGCCAGCCACCCAGCTATACAGCAAGCCACGGAGTAAGAGGTGTCTTTGGATCCTGTATTTCAAGAAGCTCTCAAAAGAACTTATTAAGACCACACAACCACCGAACCAGAGCACCAGAATACACCTCACAGACTGAGAACAGGGGTGGTCAGCTTGCCCAGAGAACCAGATTTTTAGTTTCTCATTTCCCGGTGCTTGAAGTTTCTCATTTCTGAGGCTTAGAGGTGTAAGCCTGAAGGGTTAGGGTCTCACACCATCTGCACTGAGCAGAGAAAGAGATGAGTAGACGCCAGCGGAAAAATACAGGCAACAACATAAAGGCCTATATGACAACACCAGAACCTACCGACCCTACAATTGTAAGTCCTGAACATACCAAGGCAGAAGAAACAGAAGAAATTAATCCTAACAATGACTTAAAGAAGATGATAGAGGCCCTTAAAGAAGAAATAAAAAATATTCTTAAAGAGGAAATAAAAAATTTCCTCAAAGAGGAAATGAAAATCTCCATTAAAGAGGAAATAAAAAATTCCCTTAAAGAGGAAATGAAAAACTCCATTAAAGAGGGAATAAAAAACTCCCTTAAAGAGGAAATGAAAAACTCCATTAAAGAGGAAATAAAAAACTTCCTTAAAGAGGAAATAAAAAATTCCCTTAAAGAAATGGAAGAAAAAACAAACAAAAAATTGGAAGAAAGCAAAGAAAGCCAAGAAAAAATAATTAAACAGATGAAAGAAACATTCCAAGATCTGAAAAAAGAAATTGAGACAACAAAGAAAACACAAGCTGAGGGAATACTGGAAATAGAAATCCTGACTAAACGAACAGGAACTACAGAAACAAGTATAACCAACCGAATACAAGAGATGGAACAGAGAATCTCTGACACTGAAGACACAATAGAGAAAATAGATTCGTCAGTCAAAGAAAACACTAAAGACAAAAAAGTCGTAACACAAAATGTCCAAAACATCTGGGACACCATGAAAAGACCAAACCTAAGAATAATAGGGATAGAAGAAGGAGAAGAATACCAACTCAAAGGCACAGAAAATATATTCAACAAAATCATAGAAGAAAACTTTCCTAACCTAAAGAAAGAAATACCTATGAAGATACAAGAAGCTTACAGAACACCAAATAGGCTGGATCCAAAAAGAAAGTCATCTTGCCACATAATAATCAAAACATTAAACATACAGATCAAAGAAAAAATATTAAGAGCTGCAAAGGAGAAAGACCAAGTAACATATAAAGGCAAACCTGTCAGAATAACACCAGATTTCTCAATAGAGACTATGCAAGCTAGAAGGTCCTGGACAAATGTTATGCAGACACTAAGAGACCACGGATGCCAACCTAGACTATTATATCCAGCAAAACTCTCAATCACCATAGGCGGAGTAAACAAAATATTCCATGATAAAACCAGATTTAATCAATACCTATCCACAAACCCAGCCTTACAGAAAGCACTAGAAGGAAAAATCCAACCTAAAGAAGCTAAACACACCCATGAAAACTCAGGCAATAGATAAACCCACACCAACATCTGAAGAAATAGAAGGGATAAATTCCTCCCCAGAAAATGCATGACCTGTGAAAGCTGCTAAGAGTTTGAGGCAGATTTGGGGAAAAAAGAAAGCCCCTACCTCCAAAGGCAGCTAGCAGAGGAGCAGAGCAGCCTGGGATGTCTGGGGCTCTGCATCTGGGGGGAAGGGACCGTGCAGGGCGAGAGTGGAATCAGTGGGAGAGGGGTTTCTCTGAAGGAGCTGTGGAAGGGCTGTTGTGGGTGTTGACTATAAGCTCTAAACTTTAGAAATGATGTATGTACTTTCTGTCTAGTTAAGAGAATCTTTCTAATAGAGATAGTGATAATAATTAAGAGTAAGAAGTAGAAAAAGATGAAAATAAGATATATGAGTTTGTAAAAATTCTGTCTTGTTAGATCTGTGTTAAGAAATCTTTAGGTGTTTACTAAGTTAAATATATGCTAATGGTAGCCCTATATAAGTTTGTAAAATAGATCCATAGAGTTCCTTTAAAAATATAAGCTTGCAAAAAGAATCTAAGGTAGTCCTAAAACATACAGTAATAAGCTTATAAGAGGTAAAGATACTAGTTGTAAATGTAAGTTTAAATAAGAATTAAGAAGATGGAATGAATATAAGAAGTATATAAGAAGTAATAAGAAATATATCTGCTAAAGTAGTTCCCCACAGCTGAGATCTGTGGAAAATCAATGCAATACAGATGGAAATGGGGGGTGGACTGGGGGGAGGGGAGCAGGGCGGGAGGGGGGAGAACGGGGGAATCTATGGCTGATGTGTAAAGTTGAATTATGTTGTAAAATAAAATAAATTAAAAAAAAAAAGATACATCAGGTTTGACCAGCCAAGACCACCTGAAAGGTCTCCGATGACACCATGGCTCAGATGATCCAACATCCAGAACCATTTCAAGGCAACTGGCTCAGACGATACACCCTCATGGACTACTCCATAATCCTAAAATTTTCTTTGTATCCCCATAAGATACAGTGCCCCCCTCCAGTAGGAAGTAGTAAGAGAAGCTACGCCCAAATTCCCAAATTATATGTAATTTACTTTCTTAAGGTTAAAACCTTCCTTTTTTGAAAAAAAAGGGGGGGGGGGAAGTGCTGTGGGATATTTTGTATGGCAAATGTGTTGCTAATAAAACACTGATTGGCCAGTGGCTAGGCAGGAAGTATAGGCGGGACTAACAGAGAGAATTAAAAGAACAGGAAAGCAGAAGGAGTCACTGCCTGCCAGCCACTGCCAGGACAAGCAGCATGTAAAGATGCCGGTAAGCCACGAGCCATGTGGCAAGGTATAGATTTATAGAAATGGATTAATTTAAGATATAAGGACAGTTAGCAAGAAGCCTGCCACGGCCATATAGTTTGTAAGCAATAAAAGTCTTTGTGTTTACTTGGTTGGGTCTGAGCGGCTGTGGGACTGGCAGGTGAAAGAGATTTGTCCTGACTGAGGACCAGGCAGGAAAACTCTAGCTACAGCAAATCTAAGTTCTAAGTTGTAATTAAGTTGTAACTATTATCCTTTCCATCAAATTCATTTGTATCAAGAACATTTTCACCTACCTTGGTATCTTTTATTATTGAAAATAGGTTGTTTTTTTTGGTTGTTGTTGTTTTTCAAGACAGGGTTTTTCTGTGTAGCTTTGGAGCTGGTCCTGGATTTCACTCTGTAAACCAAGCTGGCCTCGAACTCACAGAGATTCGCCTGCCTCTCACTCCCAAGTGCTGGGATTAAAGGCATGTGCCACTACCGCCTGGCGAAAATAGGTTTTTCATACAATATATTTTGATTAGCATTTTCCCTCCTCCTACCCTTTCCAGTTCCTCCCACATCCCCTCCCATCTGGATCCACACCCTTTATGTTCTCCTTACAAGACAAACAGACATCTAAGGAATTATAATAAAGTACAGTAAGATAAACAAATCAGAATAGAACAACACAAACAGGAAAACACAAGAAACACATATAGATGCAAAGACACATAAGCTCACTCATACAGGAATTAAAACCACAAAACTAGAAGCCATAGTATATACACAAAGGACTTGTAAGGTAGGAAAAAAAATGCCCTGACAACATTATGAGACAAAGAACCCCCAAAGATGCTGCTGAGTTCATTTTGTGTTAGCCATCTACTGCTAAGCATTAAGCTTACCCTTAAGAGTAGTTTTTTTTCTTCCGTGAAACTCCCATGGAGAAAACTAGTTTTTCATGAGCAAGTGTGTTCTTCCATTCTTGGGAGAGCTAATCACCAGCCCTTTACATGTGGAAGCTTGTGGCGAGAGTATACTTAACAAGTCTTTTGGTGTATGAAGCTTCTAAGGGCAGGGTATCAAATAAGTTAACTCCATCCTCTCTATCCAAAGCAGCCAGTTGCCAGAGAAGCAAGAAAATATTAGTGTTAGTCCTTATAAGCTCAAAGGTGTCCTCACATGCTTCCTTGATGGAGTTCATGGCTGGTCCCTGTGACTGATTTAATCAATACTCTAGTAGAACCTACTTGCCATCTTTGGTAATAAAAAATTTGTAAGTGTATGTGCATTAGATTTAATTACATATTTATTTAAGACATATACACATGCATGTTGTGTATGGATATGGAGATATATGTAAGACAGTATTTGTTTTTAAGTTGTGTGTGTCCATGTGTATGTTTTTCTATGTGTATGTCTGTTTATGCATGTGAGATAAAGAAAAACCAAGGGAGTATTACAATCATAATTTTAGGACTGGTTTTGGCATTAAAATTGACAACAAAAGCTGAAAAGATTTTAAAGAATAATATATACTATATAGCTCTCCTATTTCTAAACAATTATTACAGGCAACCTCCCAGGTCAATCGCCAGACTCCGTTGCTATTTTACTTATAGGGAGACCCAACTTGGAGTCTTATCTTTTTGGAATTGGCTAAGTGCCTAAACTATTTGGATATATTAACAGATACAATAAACTGAGCATTACAACTAAGTGAGATTTTAATATAATTCCTAATGAGGGAAGTATTTGTAGTGCTTTGGAATGGTGGCCCAGACTCATACCTCAGAATCTCACTCAGGTATTTCATGTCCTAAATGAATTTTCCCTTCTCAAAAAGATGGTTTGTGTGTAAAACATCCACTAAGATTCTAGAGAGTGCTGGCTGCTACATACAGAAACCCCTAAAGTCTCAAAACTTACAAGTGCTTCTCTTATATGCTCCACAGTGCTTTTAAACCCCTCTTTCAGAATTCATCTCATATTATGCTGTCATTGTTACTATCTCTGACTGAAGTAGAGTTCTATAGGAGGGATTGAATCACTGTTTCTGTCCCTGTTGGTTAAGGTAGGGATTGACAAACCTATTTCGTAAAAAAAAAAAAAAAAGAGAGAGAGAGAGACAATAGACATTTCAGGACCTGTGGACCATATAGTCTGTGCCACAAATGCTAAGCTTGCAATTGAAATGTGAAAGCTACTATAGATAATGTGAAAGTGAAGACATATGCCTGTGTTCCAAACATTTCCATTTTTAAAACTAGGCAGTAGTTTAAAGCTTCCCTATCATTTGTTGCCATGTAAATGTTAAATAGAATTTTTTGTTCCTCTTGATTTTGAGACATGGTTTTGCTATGTGGCTTGGGCTAGTGTGGAACTCACAATCTTCTTGCTTGGCTGCATTCACACTGGGATTACACACCTAGATTTTGTAGGTTTCTTTCATTTTGTTAATATTAGTGGTGTTTTAGTTTTGTTGAGTGAATAAGTGAAAGCATGATGCAGTCTGACAACTTTGGTTCTTTTATGAAAATGAAGGAAATAAATAGAGTATGGAAAGTCCTGTGAAGAACCATGGGCAGTGATTCTAGAAGTTCAGATGACATCATCCTCATCTGAGAAGAAAAGGGGGGGGGGCTAGAAAGGGTTTCCAGGAAAAGGCAGATTCTGAGTCCTGTTCTGAAGAAGAACTAGAGGTTATATGCTTTTGATTAGAGGGAGAGAGGGTGCTGCAGGCGGAGAGTGCATTGCTAAGCACAGGAGCATAGAAGCAAGCACAGAACTACATAACAAACGTGGAGAACTGCAGATAATTTAGGATGGGAACTGCAGTTCTAGAAGGCAGTATTGCATTTTATTCCTATAGTAGTGTTCCAGTAATCTTGTCCATTTTTATCTGGGGCCAAGAGAGTTGTCCTTTTTATCTTTATTGTTTCTCTCCTTAGTAGGTAAACCTGCTCAAGTGTCCTATATTAAAGCTAGCGCTTCCGTTGTTGCTACCCCGGCCACAGTCATGACCACATCCATCTTGACTGACTCCTGCTGCCCCTTGTGTTGTCACTCACACCCTTCTCTTGCCCTGACTCCAATTCCTCTGCTACCATAGCTACGATGACAGTGGTGAAGTTGGTGGAGGAGGGGGAAGTAACGGCGGAAGTTGAAGACATGCTGGTTGTGGTAGTGGTCTCGGAAGTGTACAGGCAGTGGTGAGGAAGGTGGCAGAGGTGGCTGCTGGGAGATGCCTTTCTGTTCACTGTCAATATATGTTGTTCCCATTGGTTAATAAATAAGCTGCTTTGGCCAATGGCAAGGCAGCTTAGAGGCAGGTGGGAAATCCAAGGAGAGAGACAGGAAAGAGAACGGTGGAGTCTGGAGAGATGCCAGCCTGCTGCTGCCCAAGGAGCAACATGCCAGCAGACCTGTAAAGCCATGGAACACATGGCAAAACATAGATTACTAGAAATGGGTTAATTGAAGATATAAGAGCTAGCTAGCAAGAGGCCTGCCATAGGCCACACAGTTTGTAAATAATATTAAGCCTCTGAGTGATTATTTTATAAGCAGCTGTGGGACCGCGGGGCCAGGTGGGACTGGAGAAAACTTTCGGCTACAGTTAGTGGTGGAAGAATTGGAGTCAGTGCAGGTAGTGAAGTGAGTGATGCCAGAAAGGTTCTCTCTTGTATTTTCAACATTGGTCTAAACCCAATTTATTTGTTGACATTTAAGAGATTGGGTTTTATTAGTAGATAGGAAAAATTGTAATTAAAACGCATTAATGTACTACCACTTCACTTAACATGAAATTAAAAGGAGAAAAAAAAAAGACTAGCAAAAAATAACTATTTCAGATCAACAAGTACAGGTGAATGGTCACCACACCAAGACTCAGCTGAAATCCTCTCCAGATAATGGGTTTCTAAACATATTCATTTTGCTTACTCCCTTCCCAGGTCCCCTTTATGGCTTTGTCTCCCTTTCTTGGGGTGACCTTTAACTCCAGTGTTCCTCTTTCTACTTGTCACACTGTCTTCCCCTCTTCCTCCCTTAAAGCTTCATTTCTGCCCATGTCAGGTGGGTCCTTTTCTAGATTCCTGACCTGTTCCCATATTTGTATTTACCTAGATAAGCACATTTAACAGTTAGGGCCTACAATCCACATATAAGAGAAAAAAATATTATATTTGTCTTTCTGGGCCCTAGTTACATTGAGTAATATAATATTTTCCAGTTCCAGTCATTTTCATAGACATTTCATTTTTCTTTATGGCAAAATAAAATTCCATTGTGTGTATGTACCACATTTTCATTATCTATTCCTTTGACAGGCATCTAGCTTGATTTCATCTCCTGCTATTACAAAAGAGTAGCAACAGGCATGGTTATGCAAGTGTCTGTGGTAGAACATAGAGCCCTCTGGGTACGGGCCCAGAGGTGATAAAACTCTATCATATGGTAGTTGTAGTTTTAGATTTTGAGAACCCTCCATACTGAGTTTCACAGTGGCTGCAAAGTTCACATAGCCACCCACAGTGAATGGGAGTCCCTATTGTCCCATATCCGTATCTTCATTTGTTTTCTTGATGATGGCCATTCTGACTGGATGAGATGTAATCTCCAAATAGTTTTAATTTGCACTGTTTGATGGTTAGAGTTATTGAACACCTTTCAAAGCACCCACTGGCTGTTTGTAGTTTTCTTTGGGGAACTATCTGTTCTGACAATTGGCCCCTTTATTGTTTGGAAGTTTTGTTTGTTTCCTGTTTCATTTTGGCTGTTCTCTGTAATGTCTACATTACTTTGTAATGTCTAAATATTAACTTCCGGTCTGAAGTATAGCTGACAAATTTTCCCCTCATCCTATAGGTGGTTTATTCTGTTCATAGTTCTTTTGCTGCACCTAAGCTTTACACTTTCATGTAATCCCATTCCTCAGTCTTGAGCTTATTTCCTGTGCTTCCAGAGTTCCACTAAGAAATGTGTTGTCTATATCTTATGCTTTGGAACGCTTACACCAGCTTATTTTTTAACTAGAATTATCACTCTAACTTGCATGATATGTGTATGTTTGAATTTATGTGTGCTCCTTAGCATCCATATATTTTTAAAATTCTATTTCTCATTGTAGAATTTTATGTATTCCTCGATAATTTAATACATTGTATACACTGAGCTTTGGTCACTGTGGCTCCTCCCTCCTGCTTCCTGTCCCCTTTCATCTGACTTCCTGTCCCTTCCTTTTCCTTGATAACCCACATTTTAACAAGGACCCCCATTTTTGGTCCTTTGTCAGTAGTTTGAGCTTTTCATTCTTCTTCATCATGCAACATATATAGCAATCCTACTGAATTACTTCTCCACAAGACTCCTACTCAACCACCGTTCTTTGTACGTGCTATTTCTCCACAGTGGATAATATTATGTCCTCATGATCTCTGGCGAGCTATTTAATGCTTCCCTTCCACTGAGAAGTGTTCTTGGTCACCTAGTACTAACTATATCTTAAGATTTCCTACATCATACTGGGATACATCTTATCCTTGTTGTCCTCTATCAGATAATAGGGTCATTAGGGACTCTGCCGTGGGGCTTGACAAGCAAAGGAATTCAATTATCGCCATTTTATCAAAATGAATAAATGAATCCATGAATGAAAGGACTGTTTCCATTTTCTTCTAAAAATATGCATTATGCTAACATAATTTAGGCATGTGTCATAATTTCTTGCTTGGTAAGTTTCTGTTTGAGTCGTAAGCGTGGTTTCTCGGGGTCTTTGTGTCTTGGTGGGTATCTACGTTTTCACCAGAGACCTTAGGCTGTTCCTGCTCCCATCAGATTCGCCTTCTCCGTTTTCATGCATTTTCTTGCATCATCTACAGACCTAGACTGGTTCCTGCCAGAGCAGGAACTCTGTAAGAAGCTTCCTGCCAGGGATTGAAGCTTGCCTTGGAATCAAGCACTCCCTTGTGCTGGTACCTGGTACCTGTTCTGCTCACCTTACTTGCAGATCACCTGGTTCCTGCCGCTCCGCCTCAGCTTTTTACCATCTACCTTGCCTTCCAGCTCTGGGAACCTCCAGTTCATCTCTACCTTCCCTCTCGCTCATTGGCTGTTTGCTCTGAACATCCACGTAGTCATTGATACATAAATCTACTTTTCCTTTTTGTCTTGGTTTCTGACTGTTGGCAACGTCACAACCTTTGGCCCCTTTGTGTGACTGAAATGTGGGCTATGTAACACCGATCACATTAACTGGTTCCCTCCATCGGAATTTGTCTAGTCTAGTATCATCTCTGGCTGTGAGCCAGGTCTTGCCCTATTGTTTCATTTGAACAGGAGTACTATTTGTATTACCTCATGATGGTGGAGGCTGAGGTGCAGATGTGACAAACTCCAGCTCAGCTGCTATGCTTTTTAAATGAAACTTACCCTAATGAATCTAAAGGCAGTGTTTAATCACACATTCTTGATTGTGATTGTGCCTCTGAATTATCCCAGAGCCTGAGGTAAATACAGACACGTGGGCCTTGTTACAGAGAGGATGAATTAGAATGTTGAGATGGGTCTTGGCATATGTATTTCAAAATTTTTTATAATGTATCTTGAGGTAAAACCTGCCCTGCAATTGAGCACTGTTAAGCCAGTGAATACCTGAAACACTGTACAATATAATGACAATGAGCCTTCCATTAAATGCTAGCAGCCATTGCCATCTGTATACCAAATGGTAAGTCCTCTACATCTAGTTTCTTACTTAATCAATCACTGAGTCAATACCCGCCGTATACTCTACATAAAGAGGATGAATTTGACTTAATTAGAAAGAGGTTAAATTACCAACTAAAGTTAATAGTTCATTGCTGTTATTATTTCTAGCTGCTTCCTAGCCACATGACGGTGCAGCAGTCAGGCAAAATGCTTAGTCACTCCAGGGCTTTACATCCTGTGTAATCTGAGTGCAGCATGATCATGTAATCTGCACACAGTGTGATCATGTAATCTATTCGAATGTGTGATGTAAACCCATATATGCATTCGTGAGGTGACCTATAAAAGCAGGCTCCGCCCCCTCCCCATTCTCTTTCGCACCTTTCTTTTCAGTAGGCCTATCCACATCTAGCCCCTTTCCCTTACCTAATAAAACTCTTATAGTGGGTTCTGTTGTACCTCATGTTTTCTCATGCCCACTTAATAACACCAACAAATAAATAACAATTGCACAATAGGAATTTAAATCCAAAATTTTTTTATACTTAAGTGTTGTGCTGTGGGACACATCAGTATCCCAATACTCATATATCAAAAATACACAGTGTATTGTAACTATCAATGTATCATTTTACTAATAGAGTTAATAGGTTCATCCAATTGCCCTGTTTGAGGATTCTTATAGTTTTATTATTGCCTATAAGATAAAGTAAATTTATCTTTGTAATGGTAGTATATAATATCTCTTAAAATTTGTCTTACAACTGCCTCTCCAGTGCTGGCTCCCTCTTTATTTCCTCTATCATCCTACTGAATTTTCCATCATTTTTGTGAGGCAGTGTCTTGGTCACTGTTCTATTGCTGTGAAGAAACTCTTATGAAAGAAAGCACTTAATGCGGGGTTTACTTACAGTCTCAGAGGCTTAGTTCATTATCACCATGTCAGAAAATATGGCAGCACACATGGCTTCATCCTGTCATCATCCAGTTCCCAGGTTGAGAGAGAGAGAGAGAGAGAGAGAGAGAGAGAGAGAGAGAGAGAGAG
>CABHPP010098355.1:23946-39021 GCA_902168425.1 Peromyscus attwateri | reverse complement strand
GAGAGAGAGAGAGAGAGAGAGAGAGAGAGAGAGAGAGAGAGAGAGAGAGAGAGAAAACACACACTGGACCTGCCTTGGGCTTGTGAAACCTCAAAGCCCACCTCCAGTGAGCGACACACTTCCTCCAACAAAGTCATACCTCCAATAAGGCCATACATCCTAATCCTTCTAATCCTTTCAAAGAGTGCCACTCCCTGGGGACCAAACATTCAAATAAATGAGCCTATGGGGGCCATTCTTATTCAAACCACCACAGGCAGCAAGCGGAAAGAATGGCATGTCTTTGTATTAGCATTTGAAGGTCTTTGGTGGACCACACTAATTCTCCTTCCCAGACTGTATCAACTGAAAATGACTCATGATAGTAATGGCTCCATAGATGAACGTCGTTATAAGTTAAGTTGAATTGCAGCAGTGGCTTGGATCCAGTGTCTGTGACCCTGAGCTTACCACCCAGGCATAGGTGCAAGGCTTGAAGGAATGTGGGCTCCAGGGGCTCTCAGCCCTGGCATTGAGATCTTGCCAGAATGTTCCAGCACACTTTGGGAAGTGAGCTCTTGGACTGAGGCTGTTATTGAGATGCTCCAGATCCTATAAGCTGCCTGCCCGCAGGGTGGAGGGGACAAGCAGTAAGAATCCCTGCTTTATGTTTGGAAGGGAGTAGATGACTTCCCCCACATGTTTCCTATTCAGTTTACCCTTCTTTGATCTCACCATCAGCCTATGTGCTGCTTCCTGGTTATGCTTCTGTTGTGTGTCATGTAGAGTATTCAGCTCCTCTCTCTCTACCCAAAGCATTCAGTTCATACCTGATATGATATACATACACATAGATGCAGATTCTTGTAAGTTCTTTTTTTTATTCAACATATTTTTTCATACAATATAATCTGATCATGGTTTACCTTCCCCCAACTTCTCCCCTATCCTCCCCTCCTCCTCATTCACCCAACTATAGGAAGTCTTTCACTCTTTATTTAGAAAACAAACAGGCAAACAAAAGAGAATTAAACAAAGGAAAAGCACAAGAAACACACACGTATACACCCTACATGTTATTGTGTACTGTCTGATGTCTAAACTTTCCTGAGGCCAGAGCATCATCTCATAGAACCTTTAAAGTAAAGCTCAGAGTATTTTCCCTTTATAAGCCTTAAGAGTGCTCCTCCAGAGCCTGGCATTTCCAAGCTCCTTGTCCTAGATGGAGCCTACCTTTGTTCAGTCTCCACCTAGAAGTAGCCCAGGATGCGGAAGGACTAAGTTAAAGCAGATCATTTCATGGAATGGTGGTGATTGACTGCTGTTTTGTTTCAAGGGGTTGTTTTAAACGTACAGTAGAAGATACATACATGTTAAGAATAGGACAAGTCTGGTAAAATCAATGCAAGGTCACCACCACAGGACAAACAAAGAAATACCTAAATGTCAAACAAAGATTACTGCATTAGGAACCAGTAAAAATCCTGCAGGTTATAAAGAATTGATCTTATGGAATATATTCATATGCTTTTGAAAGTATCACTTATATAAAAAGGTGAACCATTGATATAGTCACATGTATTATTAGGCATTAGTTCAAAGGAGAATAATACACTTATAAAACCCATATTTTAGTACATGGAAGCATAACCTTTTTTCAGAAATACTCATTTTAACCTTCACAGTTATTTTATAGATTCTCTCATATTTTTTTCAGACTGACTTTATTTTAAAAGTTAAAACTTCCTGATCTTTAGGAATAAATTTAAGTTAGTACATGGCCCTATTAGGTATTAGTGTATGAAATAATTAAAACACATTGGATTAGAATTGGTATGTCTATTTTTCCCATTTGTCAATTTAATTTATCTCATTCTTGAAGTGGCCAATGAAATTGCTCGGGATTGGGTTGTCATGTTCCCCGCATAGCCTTCCACTACATTCAGTTTCAGGGACAGAATTTTAATTATTTTTTCCTCCATAGATATCATTATATTTTCTTTTATATAAGGCATATTGTGCTAAGATGAAAATAAGCATAACATGAAGATCTTTATTTCCTGGATCCTAGTGAGGGTAAGAGAATGTGGTAAGCTGCCATGTTTGATACATGTGAGAGAATGAATTCGTGTTACTAGTACAAGTGTGTTGCAGGTGACTGGCGATTCTGTTCTTTGTGTCTTCCATCACCCAGCCTATTCCCTCCTAGGAGACATACTGAACTTTAGTTAATGAGTGAGCAAGCCAGTGAACCACAGAAGCAGTGGCAGGGCAGCATATATGATAACAGCTTTTTAATTATGAAAAGCCATTCTGATAAGAAGGGCTTGTTCTACTCTTTTGTATGTGTTCACTCTTTTTGAAGTATGATTACATTCAGAGAAGTGTAAGGTTTAGAAGATGAATAAACAGATGCAGTCAGCTCCCAAATTAAGTTCTTCCTAGCAGTCAGGGGCCTTCTGTTTGCCTCCGCCCAGTAACTTTTCTCTAAAATTAACTACCGCCTTGACTTATAACATTAGACATTTGTTTCTCTGTTTTGTGAGATGGGACCATTAAAGGTCTAGTCTTTGCATCTCAGGTCTGCTGTATAAGCTATGTGGAATGAATTCATGGGAAAGGGTGTAGCCATTATTTACTCACAGACATTGCTGTGTAGTATTCCTTCATATAAATATACTATAATTCATGTATCCTTTCTAACTGTAGAGGGACATTAAGGCTTTGGGGTTTTTTTTTTGTTTTGTTTGTTTGGGGTTTTTTTTTGTAATTTGAGGGTGTTATAATAGTCCAATGGTTAATTTGCACTGGTCTTTTGATGATTATATGCACAGATGCCTAGGAATGGAGTTTCAGCAAAGCTCAAATACACAAGGTTAGCTAATACTGCCATCAGTCTTCTCAAGCTTTTGTACCTGATTTCATCCCCATCAGCAACATCTGAGAGTTCAGCTCCTCTTGGTGATATTTGGTTTCATTTTGGCCATTCTGTGGGGTGTGTTGTGGGATAATAGGACACTGCTGTATACATTCCTATGATGGCATAATAATGAGGACCCATTTTCTATCAGATATGTGCTCTTGTGAAGTTCCTGTTCATAGTTTACACTGTGTGTGTGTGTCTATATTCTGTACCAGTTCTTCATGTATTCTGATATAGGTTCTTTGTTGGGTAGAGGCACTATGCACGCTGTCCTTGTCAGCAGATTTAACCTGCAGATTTTTCATGGATCTGACACTGGTGGTACAGGACTGGTGTATAATAGACTCCTGTGCTAGAGCTTCACTTCTGATTAGCTGAACTGGAGCTGGAAACTGGCTGTAGACATTATCTATTATTTCATCCTCAGTGCCATGTAGTCATGTTCTTAATATTGAAACATATTTTTTATGTTTAGTTCAAGATGGGCTTTTCACAAAATTACATATTAATTTTTAATGACCAAAAAGCCATATTAGAAATTAATAAATGGGGAGAAATAAAAACTTGTCTTCATAGGTTTACTGTGTATTCATAATTACAATAACCTTTCGTCTGAGCTAAGGAAATAACTCAGTTGAGTGCCTAATGCAAAAGAGCCCTAGGGTTGACTCCAACTCCACATAAACCAAGCATGGTGGTGCAGCCTGGGATGCCAGTAATCAGGAGGAGAGCGCCCATGAATCAGAAGTTCCAGGTCATCCTCAGATATATAGTGAGTTTAATGCCAGGTTATATGAGGTCATGTCTCAATGAATAAAGTAGAACATAAATTTACTTTCTGATGGAATATTTAATACTAGTCTCACATAAAATGAAAAGATTATTATTTTATGTTATTCTTCCTAAAGTGATGGCATGCTTTAAAGCACTGGAAAAGCAGATTATGAAATTCTACATTGTCATGGAAGAGGTTTATTGTTCACTGATACGTGGATAAATATCAGTTGGAATATGTTGCCCCAAGGGTCAAATTGGGTGAAATTAAAAGACTACAGGTTGTGGCTCATTATTAGGGAAAAAGCTGCAGGATATCGTTCTTGCTTCCAAAGGCTGCATGGCCCAATATTAAAGGTAATCACATGGAGCTGAAATTCCCATCTGGATGGAGATTTCTATGGTGGGTCACCAGATACAACCTCTTACAGTACTTCCCAGCTTTCCTTCTGCTCTGCCTTGCAAAGTAAAGCACTTCATATATTGTGGGCATAATTCTTCCCTTGTTTGTGAGACCCTTCTAACCTTAATTCTCTTGAGATTCTTGACCTGGGCACAGAAAATCCTACATTTGGGATTTGGAGGCCACCCCATTTGAGAGAGTGCTGGCATAAAGGAGACTTTCCTGCCATTGGCTTGGTCGGGAGCTAGTGATAGTCTTCCCTTTCCATTTAGATTTATTCTTGCTGTGTGATTTTTAAGGACCCTTACCTCCTTCAGCTTGAATTTTCAGAATGTCCTATGAAAGGGAAATGTAGCAGTATGGAAAAGAAGATTGACAGCCAGGGTTCTCAATCTGCCTTTCATGAAGGATAATTTGTTCAACATTAAATATAAAAAGCTCTGCCTGATGGCTGCATTAGAACCAGTGGGGTGTCATATCAACCAACATCCGGGGAAACAGGTTTATACAACTCACTCTTTTTAGTAATTACTGCCTTTATGTGAGGGCATCAAGGATGTTAAATGAGACTCAGTTCATAATTGTTAGACAGTAATATAATGGATTCAGTTAAAAGGATTTTAGACATTTGGGGAGATTTGGCCTTTTTAAGAAGCAGCACACGGCATGGGATGAACTTGCTTCTTGACACTGGAGAGAGGACAAGATCAACATCTGGATGCCAGGCTTTAGTTTACAACACTTTCTGACCCATCTGTCACTCACAACATTCTTGACCTAAGGGTGTGGAAACTAGGGAAAGCCTACCTTCAACAAATGACTGTAATCTGCGGAAAGTTATTGAATTGAATGATTCATGAAGTTCAGAGTTTGATTGTCAGATAACAAAACAGAACAAAAACAAAACCCACACAATCAAGAACAGTTTTACTTATTTTCATAGTCATTTCTGAGAGTGTTGTATGAGTTTTGTTGGGCATTCTTTAGTCTTACGTTAGTGTTCTAATCTGAATGAGAATTGTCCCCCATAGGCTCATGTATTTGAACACTTCGTCTCTAGTTGCCGGTGCTGTTTGGAAAACTCATAGCACCTTTAGGAGGTAGAAAGCATCGAGGTTTGACAGATTGTCCCCTCTCTGTTCTTTATCTGCCTCTTGGGTGTGGATAAAATATGATCAGCCAGCTTCCTGGCTACCAGGCCAGCCTCATGTACCTGCTAACCTGCCTTCCCAACCAGGATGGACTGTATCCCTTCTGGAACTGGAGCCAAATAAATCCTTTTCCCCTAAGTTGCTTTTTTGTCAGGGTGTTCTAATAGAACAACAGAAGTAACTAGTGTGGTTAGGAAGTGAGTTGTGCCCGGGCTTTTACATCCTGAACTATTTAGCATATTGTCTTAGTAGCTAAGATCGTGGAAGTCTAAGAAACATAGTATTTTCCCCTTAAATCTTATAAATAGGCATGCTTTTATAGGTACAGCAGAAAAATCATACCAATTATAGAAGTATCATCATGACAAGTTGGGGCCTGATTTTTACACCTCGATAGGACTAGCATATCACAAGTAGAGTTAAGGACCACTTGGAAGACACTTTCTAATTTTGCTTCAGGAACACTTTAGTGAGTCAAAGGTGTGTTAGTCAGTTTTTTGTTACTGTAACAAAATACCTGAGATAAAACATAAAATGTAAGCTTTGGCTTACAGTTTGGAAACTTAGGAATTGCCTTGTGCCTGTAGTAAGGCAGCACCCACCACACAGCAGGCACCCAGGATAGAGCTCCCTTCATGGTAGCTGGGAAGTGTAGCAAAGGAGAATGAGCAGGGGCCCCATAATTACTTTTGAGGTCATGCCTCTAGTGATCTAAGCTCTCCCACTAGGCAATTACTTCTTTTTATGTGAAGAGATGTTGGACATATTAGTGAATTTATTTTAATATATGCTTAAGTGTGAGGATATGAAGAAAATTAGGCTATTTAAAGAAAGTAAGGTACACCCACATGTGTTCCTTGAGAGAGGGGCACCTGGACCTCACTTCTTGAAGATTTCCATCACTTCCTAGATACTGCCAAGCCAGAGACTGAGCCATAGCACATGGACTTTCACACCCAAACTATAACACAGAGTAAACATTCATTACCTTAATGAACAGAAATCCCAGGCAGTCTTTCAGCATAGGGGGCTGAGCTTCAGAAAACCTTTGGGTGTGGTAGAGTCCTCACTGGTAAAGCTTTGTTTTAGAATTCCTCTTTATTTAACTTGTTTGAGATTTAGTTTTATTCTGTAGCTTTGGCTAAATCCAGCTATGGAATAACCGCAGTTAAAACATATTTTGAAGATTAGTTACCATACCTAGGTAATAAATGAATGCATGTATGTATATATTGTTTACACACACACACACACACACACACACATACACACACACACACGCACATACACATACATGCTTGGAATTGAACTTAGGACTTTATAAATGGAAGGCAAATGCTCTACTATTTAGCTGTGTTCCTTATTAATACAATTGTTTTTGAAAATATTCAAATAAAGAGATGGTCTCCCTTCAACCCTTCTTTAAATTCCACTCTTACTGACCCTGTTATAAATGTAGACAGTATTAATACTGAAGAATTTTTCTAATCATTGTAATGTTTTACATATATATGTATATATATACATATAAATGATCTCATATATATAAACCCATTCAAATATATAGTTTACCAAACATTAAAGAAACTACAAAGTCTGATTTTCTATTATTTTACTTTTATTTAACGATATGAACACACTATATTTGAACCAGAGACCATGAGACTTGGGAATATATCCTCATCTAGAAACTGTATTAGAGATGTTTTTCCAAAGGCCTTCTTCGAGTGCGGCCTTGGCCTGACCAGTTTCACCCACATTGTCTTTCCTATTGTTCAGCTGCACCAAGAGGCAAGACACTGCATTCCAGACAATTTAGAAAGCCTTGTTTGTGTCATCATATTAAAGCATTCATATGATTTTTGAACTAACAGGATGAGAAAATGGAGATTTTAATTAAGAGTTAAACATGCTACATAAATAGGCTACCCAAGCAGCAAGGGAATATTTCCCAGATCCTTGGAGACCCAAATGGGATAATTACTAAGACAAATGGGTCCATCTGACCTATTATCCCCTATTTCTACCAAATTCTAGCAGCTTCTCTCTTCTTTCCTTTATGCCCACTTGACAATGGAGCAGAAGGCAATGGCTTTTTGTAACTGTTGCTCTTGATTGCTTGCAATCTCCCACCCCCAGGGGTTCACGTCCCCCCTTGATTAGGAGAAATGGCCCCCTGCTCATCCTGTCAAGACTTCCATGCTGCACAGTGAACAGGGGAGAAATCTCATTTTGGAGACAAGCATTTTCTGTGAACTCTATTAAGCCACAAAGAAACCAGCCTTTCATAGGGTCACATTTCCAGGATATAATCACCAACTTCTTGGGTGCAGTATGAGGCCCCCACCGGAGTCCGCTCTTTCCACGTTCGTCAGTGATTATTTCAGTGTGGCAGCTTTCTCGGGGGAGCTGGAGATGCTTTCTGCACATTTTAATGAGCCTGTCATCCCGCCTCAATTTTCCTCCTTCAGTCTTTATTTCTTTCTGATCCCTTTCTTTCATGTTGTGAGCCACTTTATTTGGAAGGTACAGGGAACAGAGATTTTTAAAATGTCATTCAGTATAGATGGAAATCCATTGTCCTCCCCTTTTGAGACTTAACAATATTGTATTTCCTGGTTGAGTAGGGTAAAAAAAAATATTCTTTATCTGTGTTCTGGGTAAAATGACCTATAATGAGATATGGAACTTTAATGAAGAATACTTCTATTTTTCATGAAGATTTGAAATGTGTGTGAAGTGAATATACAAGAAAAGTAATACAGCAAACATCCCTGTGTAGCAAGAGAGGTCAGACTTGGCCCATGACTCAGCAAATGAATATTCTGTAGTTCTTGCAGTTCTGATAGTAATGTTTGATTTATAGAGGTTAACTTAAGAGCAAATGCAAAATTTAGGATTTGATTTAAAATTTTTTTTTACAAACAAAAGAAATACCAGAATAGATAAAGGGATAGTCAGAATATTTTATATAATTTCATTGTACTAATTTTACCCTTCATTTCATTCTGCTTTATATTTTTCTCACATTAGAGCTTAATTTTATAACTAAATTTACCATGGGATTTAGTATCAGTAGATGCTAGAATAGAATTTGATTTTATAAATAAATTTACTTTAGGATTTATTATGTAAGGACTGTCAATTAGGTTATATTTTAATGCATCATAGCTACCCGTCAATGATTTTTATTTTAATTTTTTCTGGTAGCCTTTGTTAGCAAAATAATGCCCATGACTAATGCTCCCTGTAGCTTTCCCTATTTAAATTAATCTGGTTCTTTATCCTTTGCAAACATATGTATGATCTGCTTCAATCAGATTTTCTGAAAACAAAGGAAAGTATTCCCCATTTCCCCCCCAAGGGCTTTACAAATGATATGCATTGAACTAATCCAATTGGACTAATATGATTATTTTTGTGTGTATGCAGAAGGGCATAGAGTCTTCAATAATACATGAGAAAAGAGAGGGGGCCTCCTGACAATTTCTTTGCATGGATCTGGAGAGCATGATTGCTGGGCTAAGAACCCATATGGCCACTAAGACTTACCTATCTGCATGTGTGGTGCCCCTTTGGAAATGAGGATGCACTCTCTAATGTGGACAAAGAAGATGTACTGGCTCACCTGCTCTCATACTTTCTTTCCAGTAGTGAAGAGCATAATGTAAGCACAGACTATGACTCTCACCGGGCCACAGCTGTGACAGAGACCTGGCGTGGGTACCCAGACCAACTGGTTGAGGGAAGGACAGTATTCTTTGTCTAAGTCTGGGTGTGGTCCAGGAGGTCCTCCCTAGTGTGTGTCCTCCCTCGTCCTCAAACTGACATGCTGGTGTTTGGAAAGCTCTTCCTTGGTGGGTCTCCTTTATTCATGCCACACACTTTTTGGAATTTTCAAAAAATTACTGGTTTTTATCTTGTGCCAATTATTTCATAACATGTATGTACACATCTATTATTAAGTATAATATATATTTAATAAATATGCATACATATTTAATATGAATGAATTTCCATTCATTCAAGGGATCAGTTTAGTTATTGTTTTATAGGAGAGAGACATGGATGGTAGGGAAATGAGTGGTTTATTTGACAGATGTGTTGTAGGATTCTCATTAGGCACAGTCAACCACCGAACACACAGCTCTGTTTTCCCATCTTCCTAGAAAGCTTTTGTCAATAAAAGATGTTAAAATTTATTAGTACAAGTTCAAAGGCAAACCTCAACCCCACCAGTAGTTTTTCCCTGATGATCGCATGTTCTTCACATCAGTTTATACTTTCACTAACTTTATATGAAAATCTTTTTATTCTCACTGTTCTATCAGGACCTGCTATTCTTCTCATGAAGCACCATAAAAATAATACATTTAATATTTCTATTAAATTAGAGGAATGTTTTAGTACAAAGAGCTATAATGTATATGGGATACTCCTTGTTTTCTAACGATGCTTTATGTTTTTTTTTAAATAATTCACTTTTAAAAATTTAAATGAAGTGCTGTTTCCTGGTCTTTAAGTCTCAGTCTTCTTTCAAGTGGCACCAGTGCCCACCTCCACCTGCGGTCAGTCCTGTTGCCTCTGGCTTATAACATTCTGATAGTGTCTCACAGCTTTTCATTTGTTGATAAAGATTTTAGCCTAGTAAAGATCATTTGTGATCTGTTTCCTTGTTTTCTCTTATTCACCCATCTAGTACTCTAACTGTGTTAACTCTGTAGAGTGCTCAGGGTAGACCCTCTGTCTGGAATGACTTTCTGTTTTCTTTGTCTTCTTGGAAATTCCTGGCTATCTTTCTAGATTCAAATGTAGTCACTTATTCTTTCCTTAGAAAACCATAGAACATATATTCTATTTTCCATCATTTTCATAATGTTTGCTATACCAATGCACCTTTTATCTTATTTACTAAATAGAGCTCACTAACATATAGATGACTAATAATTTAAATAATACTACTTTAAAAAGAACTTTTGTATGTCTTCACTAAATGGAAATTCAATGTGACTTGCAACAGATAAGAGAAACCCATCAAAATAAAATCATCACTATAAAAATCTACTGCACCCATCACTTTTTATATAGTCTTACACAACAATAGTGACATGTTTCTGATTTTACAACACCACCCAGCAGCACTGTTGATCAGATCACTGGAAATCCAAGTTAGAGATTTCTGGCAGATATTTACGGACCATTCTATAATCATATTTATAGGAATGTAAATTTATGAAAGATTAAATGCTTCTTTATTTTGATCTTTTTTTTTTTTTTTTTTGAGTAAATGGCATTGTTAGTCTTAAACCTTGTGCCGGTGGAGTAGGTTGGCTCTGCAGTGGCTGCATTATGCACAGAAAGGGATACAGTGCCCCTCAGCCATCAGTCCTGTGGTGGTGTTCTTAATCCAGGAAGGAAAGTATCAAATGCAAATAAATGACAGTGAGATCAGCAGGGCAATGAAAGTGGAGTGTCTGTCTCTGGAGGTGGATGTTGTCATGGAAAAGCCAACTGTCAGGCTAGATTTGTTAGATTATGTGGTAGAGTGAACATGAACTCAGGATAAAACACAATATCATGTGTAGAGTTTGGAATGCTCAAGTGTTGCCGCTTGACTGGACTTAGTTATACATGCCACTTGACTTTGTGGTGCTGTATGGTCATAAAACTTTATAAGGACTTTTATTGGAAAAACTCAAATATACAGTTCAAATTACTTCTAATCTTCTGTTGCATACATCTGTAGTTGCTATTTGTATACTAAGTAAAGGTGCATTATAAATAGTTTGTGTTCAAATGTCTTCACTATTCGATTTACTAAGAATATGCTAACATGCATGTTGGATATTTAATGCACCAAAAGCTAGAGCAAAATAAAATTACTATTTAAAATAGTTCAAATCTGTTGAAATTTTAAAACCAGGATTCAAAGTACCAATTTATAGTAACTTCTTAAAATGCTACCCATCTTAGAAATCCAGAGAAGATACTACACACTAAATAGTAGTATAAAAATAGAACTTTGTAACCAGTAATAAAGGGGAGTTTATTTCCTATATTATTTCAACATGTATAATTTCAGTTGTTCCTTTTTAAATTATAACCAGATACAAAAAAAACCCCTTCTTTTCACATGGAAAGGATGTTATTAAGTTTTCCTTTGGGTAAAAAAGACAGCTGTGTGCAGGCAAGTCTCAAAATAGCTCTAAAGATGCATGCAATAGCTTATTAACAGGACTATATTGCAATGAAATGAGCCACGGTGTTTGATGCCTTATTGTTTGCACTCATTTTATTACTGTTCCCTATGCCTGATGTGGGTTGTGAGCTAGGCACTCAGCCTAGCAAAGCTCAGGCCTCATGCATGCACTTTTGGATGTCAATACTATCTATATCCTTTGTTCTGCTATTCCACTCTTGAGGACTTCAGCTAAACTCAAACACCACAAGTCAGTGAGAATTCCTCTTCCTTAATAAATCTATTAATTACTCTTCTAGCCTCTATCTAACAGCAGCAACTTAAGGGAAGGGGTTGCACTTTGGCTCCTGGTTTGAGACAGTGCAAGTCTGTCCTGGTAGGGAAGTTCATGACAGCAGGAGCATATGACTAGGACTCTTCCCGTCTTGATGGATCAAGCAGCGGAGAGTTTGGCCTAGAACTGGAGTAGGCTATAGCTCTTTATCCCTACTCCTACAGCCGTGCTTCTATTTTTTGCATGCCCCTTCTCAAGACCGAAAGATTCCACAGACCTTCCCGCCAAACAGTGCCAGAGCTAGGAACCAAGAGTTCAAAGGTGTGAGTCTAAGGGATCCATTGCCCAAGCCAACCTTAACTATTGTACTGCAAGGATGCCTTGGTGTTGTTGAATCTTGCAACATGACTCATCTCTAAATTAAACTCACTGAGCGACTTCTGCCCCCAAATTTCCCACAACAGTAAGTTTTATGTTTTCTCCATACTGTTTTCCCCAGAGAGAGGCTCCATGGTTTCTTGAAAATTCATCAAGAATCCACTAATTAAAAAAAGATAAAAAACTATTTATATCTAAAGATGTAAAAATACTTCATTTTATAGTCATTTAGAATCCTGGACACTCTTGGCTACCACACTATGGAGACTCTAAATATTTCTAGTTTAGAACTAGTTAGACTTCTTTCTGGAAGGTACTGTGATAAAAAAAAAATATGGTAACCACTTGAAAGTGTACACTTGAGTAACATAAGTACAATCACAATGGTGTGTAAATATCAATACTATCTATATCACAAACTTTTCATCTTCCACAATAAAAATTTCTGAACCCAGTAACCAGTGATTCTTTCGACAGTCTCAACATCTTTTCTGTTATGTCTCTGTGGACTTGCCTCCTTTAGTGGAATCACACAGTATTTGTTATGTGTTTGGTTTATTTCAATGATATACCATTTTCACTTTGTTATTGCATGTATCAGAAAGATTTTTTCCCTTCTTATTTCTGTGTGCTATGCCATTGCATTTTATACCACATTTCTATGTATTTATCTGGAGATAGGTTACTGGTTGCTTCTACTTTTTAGCTCTCATAAAGAATGTTACTCTAAATATTGGTTTAACATTTCTGTTTAAATCTCTGCTTTTAATTATTGTGGATATAAAACTAAGAGTGGAATTTCTGGGAAAGTTATCTTTTTATTAGATTAAAAAGTTAAATTGGTGTCTTTTGTTTACTATGAAAAAAAATACCAAATGAGTACTCAAGTTCTTGGTTCCTGGCTAGTGTTGTCTATAACACATCAGCTAGGACTCCACATGAGCTGTTGTCTGTGTGATCACGGTGCTTTCAAAGGTGTTTTTCTCGTGGTATTGCCTTGTAAAATGCTTTTTATAAGGAGACAAAAGTCTATTGTAGATTGAGATAATTCTTCACTGCTGATCTTTAAAATCGACCCTCTCTTTTCAACATCCACATCATACAATCCTTTCTTTCTTTCTTTCTTTCTTTCTTTCTTTCTTTCTTTCTTTCTTTCTTTCTTTCTTTCTTTCTTTCTTTCTCTCTCTCTCCGTCCCTCCCTTCCTCCCTCCCTCCCCCCCTCCCTCCCTCCCTCCCTTCCTTCCTTCCTTCCTTCCTTCCTTCCTCTCTCTCTTTCTCTCTTACCCCATGGCAAAACAACATAGACATTATTCTCATGCAGTCTTCAGAATTTATTTTGCAAATTGCTTGAAATGGCACTTGTCACCAATGAGGAAGATGGGATATAAGGACATGTCATTCTCCTTGTGGGGATGATTATTCTGGACACGGTACTAATTTGCTAACCTGGAAAAAGTCAGTATTGTTTATGAAGACCTTGACATATCCACCAAATTGAGAATTTTAAGTAAATATCACGGGCTTATACTTGCTGATCCCTGGGGTAATTGCTTAATACAAGTTCCTCAGAGCTCCTTATCCTCGGAAATCATATTAAAACGATGACATTATCAAGGTGTAGGAGGACGAGGGAGAAAAAAAATTAAAGATGGCCTCAGTGTAGGAAATGAGACAGAAAGTTCATTTCCATGGAGATATTTTGTCCTTCCTCCTTAGACTCATTCTTCTATCCGAAAGGCAAGAGAGGAGGAACGGACATATTCCTTAGAGACGCATAGTTAATTATCCCAAATAATGTGGCTCAGGCTGCCAGTTAATGGGAATGGAAATCGAGTAATCTCAGAGACTGGCAGGGCCACATCACTTCCTTTGCCTCCTGCTGTCAGTCTTGCTGTGGATTAGCTCTGGTCCTACAGGCTGGCCAAGGACAGAAAAATGATGGAATCATAGTGCTGGATGTTTAGATGGTACTGGTTTGTATGTTTCTGGATTTTGTCACATCTCTTCTCAGTAGAAAGCCAGATACCAAGTAAGTTGTTCAGAGAAAGTGGGCAACATATAGAGTTAGGTGTTCAGGGTCTCCTGATGTGAAAACCAGAGAGTACTTTAGCTCACATTTAGATTCTGTCACTTACTGGCTCTGGGGCTTTAATAAATGATGCAACTTCCTTACCCTCAGTTTCCTCTTCTTTAAGATGGTTCCAATAAAAACTTCACATAATTGGTATAATGACGAAATAGAATAAGGTTTATATATCCCTCCTATTATTGAATGGCTGCTTCCCCCCTCAATACATTAGTGCTTCTTCTTCATACACATTATCTTGGGGTTGAAGCAATGAAAGTGTTATGAAAGTCTTAGCTATGCATCCCCTATGCCGGTAGGGATCTTAACTTCAATGTTAATGTAACATAATGTAATCAAATGTCACCTTCCCCATTTCTTCAATCCTTTCTCCACAATAAGATTTGAGCAATCACTTTAAAAATGAGTTTGATTCCATTATTTCCTGACTTGAAATATGTCAATATCATTTGATAACCATTAGGGCCGTGTAAGCATCTTATCACGATGGCATTTGATCGACCTTGGTTTCCACTAACTGTCAATCCTGTGTCTTGCTCTTATTTGTCCTCAGATGTAGTTAAGTATCCAAAGTCTCTCACATGCTGTTTTCTTTTTGGTCATCTTCCATTATTCTTCTTTTCCCTGGTCACTCTCAAATGTTCTAGAGACTTCCGTGCTACTCTTACGTACTGTCCCCGTAGAGTTACTTGACTGTGGTGAACACAAGGCTCTGGTCTCCGTAGAGCAAGTGCTGCCTTTCATTTTCTGTATGAAAATGCTGTCTTTTATTCCTGACCTTCGGTGGATCTCAACTCATATTTACTGAAATGATGAGTGAATGAGAACCTCAGTATTTTGAAGATAATTAGTTTCATGTCTACACACACACACACACACACACACACACACACACACACACACACACA
>CABHPP010098355.1:0-17537 GCA_902168425.1 Peromyscus attwateri | reverse complement strand
GAGAGAGAGAGAGAGAGAGAGAGAGAGAGAGAGAGAGAGAGAGAGAAACAAAAAAGTGTGTCAGTCCAAGGGATCAGTCCTTCAAGTGACCGATATGACTTAGTTGTAGGCAAAGAAGAGGGAGGCGATGTAGTCGGAGGTGCTTGAGGAGTGGGTGTAGGTTAGCTGTGCCAGAGGCAGGGGGTTGGGAAAGGTGGGAGGAGTATGCAAAAAGCATAAAAGGTGGTCATTACTCTAATAGCAGGTGTGAGGAGCCATTTGGCAGAACATAGCAGAAATGCCAACTATTCTAGGCGCTTTTTATGGGGAGTAGGTAGTGTACATTGTCTTACCAAATGTTTACAATTTAATGACAGTGGAAGGGCAAAAATAAATTTAAAACGAGCACTCACATCTAATAGACACAACCACAGTGATGAGGCAATGCTCCATATTTGAAAGACAGTCAAGGAGTGCTCCAGGAAATGAATGGCCTGGCACTCTACCAGGCTCGGCCATTTCTGTGGTTTTGGAGCACAGACGTCTTTCCCCTTCCTCACCTCAGCACACCCCCCCTCCTTTTTTTGTTCCTGGCCCCTCTTTTCCTCCCTGTGGAGCTTCAAAGGATGCTTGAGGTAGAGAAGGTGAACCTTGCAGGTGCTAAGGTCACCCTGGCATCTCCAACTCTGAGGAGGAAATAGGACATGAGTGATGATATGGGGAAAAGAAAGCAATGTACAGAGAAAAGGAGGCCAAGCTGTGCAAGGGAATTATGGGAATGTTTGCCGTGTGCTGGAGAAGTCCAGCTGAGAAAAAGTGAGTTTTGCTTCTGATTGAAGTGTGATGGGAGATACATGTGGCTTACAAGTTCCATGGTATGGCTCTGAGTTATGAAGTCCACACAAACTCCTTCTTTCTCTCATTGTAGCCATCCACTCACCCGTGTACAATTATTCTCTTTTCACAGATGAAGAAATTGAAGTCTGGGAACAATGAATAGTCTTCCAAACCACACCCCCAATCTAATTTAAAAACAAACCCCATCTCTACAGCACCTTATCAGACAGATGATTCACCCTATAACAGTTGTGTGTGTGTGTGTGTGTGTGTGTGTGTGTGTGTGTGTGTGTGTGTTTGTGTGTCCATACTCAAAAAGCAGGTGTCTGGCTCCAGCTAATTCCAGCAAGTCTTGCCATAGAATATCATAGTGACTTTCATTCATTAAATAGTATAGCTGAGTAGCAAAAGATTTGGCCTGTATCTTAAAGGATGTAGTCAGCCATGATATGAATTTGCTCCTTTGTGAGGTAGCATATTTAATTCTGTGGCAGAGACTTCAGAATTAACTTTCTGTCCACTGAATTGCCTTTGGTCTCAGAACAAACTTGTGTATGAATGTCAGCTGTGGAACACAGCTTGTGAATAATCAAGCAGGAAGCTTCATTTTCCAGTTGTTTTACTCCATGCTGTTCAGCTTAAATAGAGAGCAAAGGAGCAGTGATTTCAGATTAATTGCAGTGAAGCTTGTTGGGTAATGTAAATTAGTGTCTGTGGCACCACAGGGGATGCTTTCATCAGATCCTTTCCAAAGCTGACTCTAATTGATCTTGGGGATACACCTTCAGATGTTTTTAAAAGGTGGTTTTCTCAATAGTCCCATTCTAGAAGTATCTTTTTGTTACATATTAACCATATAAAGTGTTTTTATTGGTGGAAAGTCTTTGAGAGTCTTGGGCAACCAATGTCTGGTGTGCTAATTTGAATGTAGCCACAAAGGCTACTGCAGGAAGTCTGGGATGATTGAGGCTACCCTGAAGACCATGTTTAAACTTTGACTGAGGGCAAAGATCAGTGCCATTTCTTCACATGTCTCCAGAAGCAGCAGACCTTTAAAAAAGTTTCATCTTTAAAATGTTTATTTATTTATTTGTTTAGTGTGTGTGTGTGTGTGTGTGTGTGTGTGTGTGTGTGTGTGTGTGTGTACATGTGCATGCTAGGACACATGTGTGTGGCAGTCATAGACACATGTGTGTGGCAGAACACAGTTTACAAGAATCAGTTGTCAACCGTGTGGACCAGGAATTGAACTTACACCATCAGGCTTGGTGCCAAGTACCTTTACCTGCTAAGTCATCTCATCAGCCCTGAAGTTGCAGCTTCATTTCCTGTCTCACGAGACTTTCCAGGGCAGCTCTGTCTAGGCTCTAGTACATCTGTGGAGAAGGGGACAGGAGCAGCGGAACAGTGACCACCTTCTGTTCATTGTCAGTAATGTGATCGTGGCATTCTCAGGCTAGGGTCAGGTGTGGGGGAGACAGATGACAAAGGTCAATGTGTGAACGCAAATAGTTAAAAATCACTTTCTTGTTTCACGGCTCAGCCCCTGAGAGTTCAGATCTTTACTATCTGGACAGATTTAATATTTAAGAAGTAAGAGCCTGTTTCTTAGTATTTCAAAAGAAGTGCTGTCACTTGGAAATTCATATTTTTGTGTCTTACTTCTAATTCCTGGGCCACAATTTAGGATAGAGGAAGAAGAAGAGTAATCATTTTGAAGACATTTTTATTATTTAGGTGTCATCTCCTTAGGTTTTGAATTGTTCAGACAGATTACGTAGATTTTGACTTTCTCCTTTCATGACATCTGTGTTTATCTCATTTTTATTTACCTTACTAATATGATAGTTCAAAGACTCCCACCAAAGGAGACAGCGGTCATGGCAGAGTAGCCGTTTACAAAGCATCTTGATCAACTCAGCCCCAAACTTCATCAACGTGGTGCTTGCTTGCTCTTAACTGCTTCCCCCTTCCTTGTAAGTTTCTTCTCCGTTTCTCTACATCTGAATATGTGTTCCTGAAAGTAATATCACCTCGGAGAGGGCCCTTAGTTTGGCCCAAGTGAATTTAGTTTGTGAAGTGAAGCATTCCTTCTATGTGCTGTGAGATGCTGAGACTTAGATGATAGGGTATGTTGTAGTTGGTTGTTTTTACTCTTTACTCTTTGGGGGCCGGGCACCACCAGCTCTCGAATAAATATACATGGAGACTTATTCTTACTTATAAATGCCTAGCCTTAGCTTGGCTTGTTTCTAGCCAGCTTTTCTTAAACTATCCTGTGTACCTTTTGCCTCTGGGCTTTTACCTTTCTCTAGTCTATATACCTTTATTTCTTACTCCGTGGCTTGCTGTGTACCTGGGTGGCTGGCCTCTGATGTCCTCCTCCTTCTTCTCTTGATCCTCAGACTTCTCTTCCCTGATCTCTCCTTCTATTTATTCTCTCTGCCTGCCAACCCCATCTATCCTTTCTCCTGCCTTGCTATTGGCCATTCAGTGTTTTATTAAATCAATCAGGTGATTTAGACAGGCAAAGTTGGGTTTTCATCTCCACCGTCAGGTCTGAGAGTGACAACAGTACTTCCCAGCTGATATCCCTTGAATATTACATTATCCCTGCAAAGCAGAGGACAAGTGGCAGCCACTCCATCAATAGTTCTTTATTAAACTTCCTTCAGTTAGTTACTCATGTTCTTCTGTTGGGGATGGTGGTAGCTCTGATTAATTTAGGCAATAAGATACTTTCAGAAAACTTAATGTCATGACATTTTTATTCTATTAAAAACATAATAAACAAATATGTAAAAATAATTGTCAAATCATCTTTATAAAAATAGTGTATTTGATGGAACAAAACTAGAATGTTGGGCCTGAGATATGACGTAAGATACATAAATGGCGGGAAAACCCTAACTACTGTCCAAGGGATCATTGGTGATTATTCTAAAAAAGAAACTAGTGAAGACATTTAAAAAGAAATTTGCTTACAGTGGTACTGCAATTGAGCATCGAGGATATGAAGAAGTCACTCAGCTACAGGGTGACTAGCACAAGAATATATCTGAGCTCCTGTTGGACCAAGGACGTTCAACTGAAGGGTCATGGGTTGAAAGTGCTGGTGACACTTTAAACTTAAGTGAGGATTTCCTCTCAATGAGTAGAATTTTCCTTTTGTCCCTTGTCACAGTTTAAAAGTCACAGAACTTGTATGATGTAACTACATGGGTTTCACTTTAAACTTGGACTAGTGTAACTCCTTTATGCAATGACAAATGGAAAAGAGACAAAACAAAGCAAAACAAAAGATAATAATATGCAGGTAGAAAAATTGCTGGCTCAAAGGCCCTTGGGTAGGAATGTGAAAGAACAAATACTATAGAAAAGACTCGAGTGGTTGGACACAACGGGATGGAAGGAAAGCAGAGAGGGACCAGTGTCCTGATGCCCAGCCTAGCACTGGGGAGCAGTCCTTGGAGAGATCTGGTTGGAGGTGAATGTGTGCACAGATGACTTTGTTACATACGCTTGCTTTTCCTGTCTCACCTACCTGGAGACTCCAGGAAGACAACAGATCAATAACTATTTCTTCCCTTCTAGAAAATATAGATGTATCTGTGAGTTACATTCTGAAAAGAAATTCCATTGTGAGATTTGAAGATCGAGGTCAATACTTGTCCATTCCCCTTTCTGCTTTTTAAAACATACCTGGACTTCTCTGCTTCAGCTTGCCACTTTTTGTCATCCATATGTCTAAACCTGGGTCTGTTTTATACCATTACAAAATTCTCTTCCAGAAAGCCAGCCATGTGCATAGTATAAGGGCTAAAGTTAACCTGTATGCCCTGTGGTGGTATTGTGTTCCCCCAAATATTGTGTACCCTAATAAATTTATCTGGGGTCAGAGAACAGACAGCCACTAGATACAGATGCTAGAAAATAGTGGCACTCACGCCTTTAATCCTAGCATTCCAGAGATAGAAATCCCTCTGGATCTCTGTGAGTTCAAGGCCACACTGGAAACAGCCAAGCATGGTGACACACGCCTTTAATCCCAGAAAGCCAGCCTTTAATCCCAGGGAGTGGTGGTAGAAAGCAAAAAGGTATATAAGGCATGAGGACCAGAAACTCAAGGCATTTAGCCTGGTTAAGCATTTGGCTGGTTAAGCATTCAGGCTTTCAAGAAGCACAGTTCAGCTGAGAGCCATTCGGATATGAGGACACAGAGGCTTCCAGTCTGAGGAAACAAGACCAGCTGAGAAGTTGGCCAGGTGAGGTTAGCTGTGGCTCGTTCTGTCTCTCTGACCATCCAGCATTTCACCCTAATAACTGGCCCCGGGTTTGATTTTACTAATAAGAACTTTTAAGATTCCTGCTCCAATGTCCTGCTTGCCCAAGGACAGATAACTTCCTGGAATGCTGGGGACATTTGTTCACTTCAGTAAACAAGGTTGGTTGCCCCAACTGTCCAGGATGTGCTTGATCATATGTAGGCAGGAGGTATGTAGGCAGCAAGAATGTCAGAATAGATGCTTGCTACTGATTGGACAAAGGCGGAAAATACTATAGCTTTGTGGGCTTTTCCTCTAGGAGCATCTGACTGATATAATTCAGCACCATTCTCTGGGAATTCTGGGTATGGATCTTGCCAGTGTCCATCTTCCTAGCCAATATTTAATAAAGCTTGTTTCAATTGGACAATTGTGGGTTTGGTCCTTCTCTTCGCCATTGTCAGGTTTAACAGTAGCTCATCTCACAGAGCATTCCTTGTGTTTCTCTTCCCTTTAAACATGAAGAAGCATTGTGTCCAGTTTTAAAGCTCAGGCCTGTCACTGCAGGTGGGTGTATGACTCTTGTAAACCTCCTTATCTCACAGCCACCTTTGTGCCTCATCCTTTAGCTGCTTCTGCAATGCACTGTGATGTTAACAGTAAACAGGAGTCAGCAACACAGGACCCTGCAACACTGCACCCTGTAACCTTGCACCCTGCAACCCTGCCTCCTGCTCTATATTGCTGACTTTTCAGCAGAACCACCCACAGAGCTGATGACCACTGAGGCCTGTCTTTGTGGGGAAAGGTTTTGAAGCTGCATAGGCATTGTGGTGAATTCCTGTGATCCCAGAACTCATGGGGCTAGAGACAGGAAGAGCGAAGTTCAAAGCCAGCCTGTTTAGTGTAGAAAGGTCTGCCTGAAGACCTCTGAGCCAGCAAACCTCTACCTGTGCATTACTGCTCTTTAGTGCCCCGTCAATCATGTATTAAGTCAAGTATAACCTCCTCTGAAGAATTTTCCAATTTTGTCAATTTTAAAGTTAGTTCTCTTAAAAGAAACTTCAAAAAATAGTGTAAGTGATCATGTAAAGTATGTGTGAGTTTCTCTGCACATAACTTTAAAAATGCAGCGTGTGCTTTTTGATTATCGAGTTAAAGTACTCAGAGACTACAATTCTATTTTGTTTCCTTATTCAGTTGTTTTGCTTGAGGAATACCTTCAGCCAGCAGTTGTAAATACTGTTCAACGTTTAGAAAAAAGACATTGCTTGACTCACCAGAGTTTCAAAAATACAACTTTTCTGAGAGACAATTTTCCCAGTGAATGCTGCTGGATAAGAGAAATCTGTCAGCTCTCCAAATTCATCCTTATTTTTCAAGATTTTGGCTTCCTGTTGACAGTGACAGAGACGGAACATTCACAGACAGAACAGCACAGGACTTGTTGCAAAGATAAACAACTGGAGAACGCCAATTGGACTTAATGGGTTATAAAAACCACAAATAAATAAAATTACGAGACGATTCAGTTAGACGTGGTGGGAAGGGAGCGACCCAGGAGTATAGGAGAGGGAAGAGGGTTGAGTATGATAAAATACGTGTGTATATGTCTGAAATGGTCGAATAATGGTAATGAAAAAAGTGTTAAGAGGTAGACCCATCAGATTTAGGCATTAATGCGTTGTAACCACTAGATGGCAGGAGTGAACAACAAAAATAAGCTGGCCTCCAGCAGCAGGAAAGAAAAAAAACCACTAAAAAACTCCCAGTTTTTATTTTTCTCCCCACTTATTACAGGCTCACTTCCTCCCCCTTCCCCTAATGCTCCCCACTGTCCTTTTGTTTACAGACGTAGTTTTGAGGAGCCCTACCTGCTTCTGCAGAATTAGGTATGAAAATCGGCCACGAGAAGAGTTACTAAAAATGCACAAAGTATTTTCTCAGATTCAAGAGTTTTTCATAACTGCTTTGTGCTGGAGGTGGAGATCAAGCTTCAGAAGATAGCAAGGCTCAGAAAGACTTAGGCTTTCAGTCCTGGGCTCTCACATGCTGGCAGGTTGAGGCCAGCTGGGGCTGAGTGGTGGGGAGGGTGTGTGTGTGTGGGGGGGTGGTAGACAGAACATGCCAGAAACCCTAGGGCTCTGTCTACATTGATAAGACATATTCGATCTCTCTGATATTATCAAAGCACTGGTTCGATAAGGATCAAAGTGCTGAATGGAAGTTTTTCTTTGAAACGAAGCAAAACAAAAGAAAACCCACCCACCCAAACATCCAGACAAACAAAGCGAGTGTGAAAGCCAAGCCCCACCTGATGCAGGTGCAGAGGTGGAGAAGGAATTGCCTGCTTGCTAGTCTATGCACAGAGGAGCCAAGGGCTTGACTGCAGTGCACTCCAGACCTGTGCTGGAGAGCGTGATTCAGGCTCCCGATTCTCCCTGGAGTCATCATTCTCCTCAGTAAATCCTCCTTATCTGTTACTGATTTATTTACTCTGTTTCCAAAGTCTTCCCCCTCAGAAGACTGGGTTCTGGATTCTGGAGTGTAGAATTTGAATTTTGGCCCCTGATCCACGAGGCACACAAAAGCACAGAAAGTAAGACTCTATGAGGAGGCCTTATGAATCCTTACCAGTTGTAAGCTAATTTAAAATACCACACACACACACACACACACACACACACACACACACACACACACTCTATCAAAACATATCATATATATCTCAAAGGGGGTTTGAACAGGAGTACTCTACAATAGTGAACAAATAACAAATCTGTTGCCAGAAGACATGATCTATTAAGTGAAACTCTCACTGTCTGGCACATGCTACTTTCCTATGAGCAATTGTCAGAAATGCCCAAGAGGCACCCAAAGCATGTCAGGCTATGGCCATTGCTCTTAGTTGCCCACCATAGCTAGATGACAAGACTTATTGAAGACACTACACTTTGGTGGCAGAACACAGAGAAGCCAGTCTTGAACTGACCAGGAAACTCTCTCTACTGGTTAACATTCACAGATTGCAGAGCCCCGTGCTGGCTGCTCGAGGACAAAAGATGACTGACAGTTGTCCCCCCCCCCCCCAAATGTGGACTCCGTATGTTACAGTATTAGCCTGCCAGACTATAGGTATCCACTGGTGTAATAGTGGCAAGACTGTTGATGGGGGCAACCAACCACACTCTTGAATTGATTTGAGACCAGCTCCACAGGAAGGAACTCGTGTTCAAATCCATGGCTAGGGGACTCAGGTTCTAGGGGAGAAACTATTGATGCTTTTCTAAGTGGTTTTCTTGTCATACTGCCTTCTTCTAAATATTTATGTTTATATCCATAGATTTGTGCTTGACTATCCTTGGTCAGAGAAGTTTCTTACTGCAGTGGGTAGTGATTAATGCAGAGACATATTACCATTCAAAGTGCTAAAAATAATTGACCATGAGTGCTGAACTGTAAAAATGGTCATTTTTTCTTTTGGACTGTGACCATTGATAGGTTCCCCAGGTCTCAGGATAGCCCCACACCCTTGCACATAAGGGCAACAATAATTAGACACAGTGAGTTAAAAAAAAAGTAAATAAAAATTATAAAAAGAGGGCAGGAAGCTGGGAGGGAGATGTGATGCGGAGTAATGGTGGGATTTGGAAGGGGTGTGGGAAGGGGATTTGGTCATATCCATTCATGTATATGTATGACGTTTCCAAAAAATAAATATACATGCATGTATATGTATGATTTTTTTATCATTAATTATGACATTTTCAAAGAATACTTAACAACTATTTTTAAAAGTAGGCTTCAGCTGGGTGGTGGCGGCGCACGCCTTTAATCCCAGCCCTTGGGAGGCAGAGGCAGGTGGATCTCTGTGAGTTCGAGGCCAGCCTGGGCTACAGAGCGAGGTCCAGGACAGGCTCCAACGCTACACAGAGAAACTCTGTCTCGAAAACAAACAACAAACAAACAAAGAAACAAAAACAAAGAAACAAAAAAAAGCAGGCTTCAAGAAGCTTCTGTGAGGTTAGCCATGCCACTTGGGGGACTCTGAGCCAAGGAGTGTCCAGCCGCCGTATTTTTAAAGATTTATAGGTAATAAAGGCACAGAGAAAGAGTCACCTCTTTAGCCAGCTTCCTCTCTTTTGCAATCTTTGTCTTTTTCACACACATACATGCTAGTGTAAAATGAGCCCTGTCATAACCAAAGGGGATTTTGAAAATCCCTTTAGTTGTTGTTACCTGTCACTTGTTCTCTCCTGGTGTTGGGCCCGTGACAGGCGGCAGAAAGGGAGGCATTGACTCTAAATGAAGCAGCCTCTGTGATTACAAGTTCACTGAATAAGGGCTATGTGACCTCTGACAACAGTTCAGACCCCCGAGAGCCTAACGTGTCATTTAAACACGTCTTTCTTTGTGCTGCCAGACAGCGCATACACAGGGAGTGTAATTGTGTAGCTGAGTTGAGAAGACGCTGCTTCCCTTGCTGGGTGTGAGTCCTTAGGTGGTGGAAACCCCCAGAACTGTGGTTTTCTCATTGATAAAGCAGCATTGATAGTACTCTGCCCACAGTGTTGATCTGGGTGTGAACTGAGCTGAGAAGTGCCTTACATACCTGGACCCATAGTAGGTGTTTAATGAATGGAAGTAATTAATTTGGGACAGTGATAGGGGAATAGATTGTGGACTATGGAGTTTATTGGGCTCCATTTCATTCTTGTTCTCCATCTGAGACAGGCTTCGGATCATGTGTGAGCTACCCGAATCTCATCTGCAGGATGGTGATGATACCATGCTGGCTACAGGCTTGTTGTCCTGGCATTTGTTAATAATTCTTTCCGGGTGATTAGTACTATTGTTCAGTCCTTAAACTGTTTCTTGAAATAAAAACAGGTTTTGTCTTTGGAACTGAGAAAGATGTTACAGCAGAACTATGGCTTTGAGCCAGGTGTGTTGGTGTATACCTTTAATCCCAGGCAGAAACTGATTACTCTCTGTGAGTTCAAGGCCAACCTGGTCAACATAGAGAGTTTCAGACTAACCAGGGCTACACGATGAGACCCTGCTTCAAAAAATCAACCAACCAAAAAATAGAAGAACAACTTGCTTCAGGGAGTGTATAGATTTATTGGCAATGGAATAACAGCAACAAAGAAAAACAGAAGTATAACAGGTAGAAAACATTGTTGCTTAAACTTCAAGCAAGCTGGCATCATTGCCAACTGTAATAACATGATATAGTGCACACTAGAGCTTGGGAGATATCAAAAAAAAAAAAAAAAAAGGAGAGTGTCAGGGTCAGGAGCTGCCATCATTTAGGTGAGGTTTTTATGGATGACTTAGATAACAGATGTGGAAACTGAGATGAACAGACCGCAACTTGCTGTGGAAGAGAAATAACAGAGGAGAGGAGGCAGTGATGGACAGGCGGCAGTCTTTGGTGATGTGGATAGAGAAGACCCCAAGGAGAAGTCCTTATGAGCTGGTGCTAGAAACAAAGGAAGGGAGAGAGTGAATTACAGTCATATTCGGAGAAAACGCCACGCAGCACGAAAGGTTGCTGCAAAGGCCCTCACTTAGAAGCCTGCTTGTTATGTTGAAGTCGTCAGGCCAGTCATGGCTGGACAAGAGACAGCAAAGGGAAGTTGAAGCAGATGGAGTTAGAAAGGTGTCTTTGTGGGGCAATGACTGATGAGGGAACAGATTATTTGGACCTTGTGTGCTGTCTCAAAGACTTTGGCCTAAACTTGAGTGAAATGTGAGATCATTAAATGATTTTGAGCAGAGAAAAGGTAAGACCTGAGTTTGTCTACTGAGCACTTTCCTGGCTGTGCTTTCAGAAATACTTTAGAGGGAGTTGAAGGCAGAGAGTTGAAGTATATTGGACTCTTGAACACATGCATGCACACATGCATGCATGCATGCACACATGCACACATACATATACACGCACATATGCATACATGCATGCACACATGCACACACAAGTTATTTTCTTAGGAAGGTTTTGGTAGTGAGAGAGGCTTTATGAAACAGATACTATGCTATAGGTAAGTATGACCACACTGGTAGCCTGTGTTGGTAGCCAGTTCAAACATGTGACGATATGAAAGGACAGTCAATGGAAGGGTCCTTCACTTGCCTTTTGTGGAGCATGAGAGACCCAGAAAGCTCTCCAAATGGGGAACAGTGAACCCATAGAACTCTTATCTCATTTGGGGCTCAAATTAGAACTCAGAAAGCTTGCTTGGGCTCATCTTCCTATAGTTTTTAGTGCCGTTTTCTTGTATGAATTCTCACCATTCTTTACTTTTCAATGAAATGCCTAATAACATCCTAAAAACTTGCTGTGATGATCTCTCTCCTTCTCCGGGGAGGAAAAGTCCTGGGAATACACATTTCTCACAACTGCTGCTGCTCAGAGTGTGAGGAAAGTGTTCCCAGACTGTTTCCATCCCTTCCCTCTCAGAATTCATCCAGTCTTCATGAACTACTTTTATCTCCTTTAGTGCAACCAGACTCAATTCAAAATATCTGTTTTACAAGGTAATTATGATGTTATACAGATGTGGTTTGCATGGAAAGAACTCAGCACATGTCTTGCTTATACCAGGAAATCAATACTGCGTTACATCTCATCTCCCAGGTTTTCATCTGCCCACTCCCGTGAGCTTATTGAGGACAAGAATTGTGTCTCATATCCTATCAATCACTTTTCTCACTGAAAAGAAGATAAGACAATAGTAAGTGTTCCTTCATCAAAATTTCCTGTTCATGTAAATTATGAAAGAAAGTTTGTCAAAACTCAGATGTGAAGCAGCTGTCCTACAGATGTTTAACTCAGTAAATCTGAGGTAGAACAGTATAGCTGATTTTGTTGTAAGTAGTCTTCAGAGAAACAATTGCCAATGCCTTGGGATGCCTTGACTGAGCTCACTTAAAACAGCCAGAAGTTAACCTTAATACATCTATGTCTGTGCATGAGGGTACCTGGTTCAGTCACCAGCAAGTAAAGATGCCATGTCGCCATTCTTATCTTCCATGAGAAATTCACACCTGTGAGGGGTTTTGATGCCTTTTTCATCATGGCTAAGAATCCTCATATCTTGAATATATTTAACCCTTGTGTCTTCGTGTAGACTGGTCATGCTCAATTGGGACATATCAATTTTGAAAATGGATAGAAGTCCTAATGACTCCACCTTGTCTATTTTGACTCCTGCATTTTTCAGACCATTGACATATAGTTGTATTTGAAATGAATTGTATACTTTTTGAGAAATTAATTGTACAAATGAATATGCACAAATTCACCTGTCTACACAGCTCCCTCAATCACACAGAAGAGAGCATGTCTGCATTTCTTACCTCTTGCCAACAGTGATAGAATTTCTGAGAAAAAAGGAAAAAAGGAAATGTTGATGTTGAGACTGAAGAGGTTTTCATTATTTCAAAAGAAATAATCCCCCTTGCCTGAAGGTTATTCTACCCTAATGGAACAGGCTTGTTTTTGTGTTTTCCCTATACCAGTGAAGTCTGTGTGCTTGTGTGTGAGCTTGGAAATGTTTCCAGGCACCAGTGTTTCCTTACTCTGACAAACAGGAGTCCCAGCTGGCACTGAGTGAACAGAGTGTTCCAATTTAAATTTTTATAACCTGTCTAATTTCTTACCTTTTTTCTGACCCCTGGCTAAATTAGTATCTCATTAAAAAAAAAATACAGATTCTTTTCCTCAATAAATACCCCCTTTCAAAGCTCTTTTTACGTGCTATTCTTTTTATCTAACATACATTTCCTTCTCTTTGTCACTAGGTAAAATCCCATCCAGTCTTCAGAGGCCCCTGCTCCTCTGCCTGCTCCTCTGCTATCCTGCAGAACAGCTGGTTCTTCTCCCATCAACAGTGAGGCTCACTTACAGAACAACTACTTTAACTGGGAAAACGCACCTCATTCCAACAATCCTATAAGGTAAGAATTCTTATTTCTGTGTGTCTCAGTGGAGAAACTCAGAAGACCAGGGAGGTAAGTGGCTTTCTTAGCTTTCACACACAGTAAGAAAAGATTCTGTTCCAAGTCACCGTAGGGTGAAGTGAAATTCCAATTCTTTTGTCCAAGTGCTGTGAGGCCTGGATATTCCTGGAGTGACATCATCACAAATCTAACCAGCCACTGTTTCATCACGCTGTGGTTATCACATGGGACAATAAGCTCTTTGGAACTGGAAACTCTGTGTTAGCCTCTTGCCTACACATAATTGATTTTAAATAAATATTTGCTCAATAAATTAGATAGAAAAGCATCTCTCAGATGTGGTGATATTTTATTTGTGCTGAAATGTGGTGATATTATATTTGTGTGTTAATAAATAAAGTTTGCCTGGAGATCAGAGGTAATAGCAAGCCATTAACACAAAAGTCAGCTAGTAGTAGCACATGCCTTTAATCCGATCACTTGGCAGGCAAGGTCTTTGTGTGTTCAAGGACACACTAGGGAACAGCCAAGTGTGATGACACATGCCTTTAATCCCAGTACCAACCATAGAGACCTGGAGGTCTGTATAGACAGGCAGTGACAAGGAAATGAGGTAGCTGGGCTAAGAACCAATGAGAGGGCAGAACAGCAAGGCAATAAAAGCCTGGGTAGACAGGAAGTAGCTCTCTTGGGAAGCTACAGCAGTGGCTCTTACTATTTCCCTGATCTCTAAGGCTTTCACCCCTATATTTGACTCTGTGTTTCTTATTTAATAAGACCATTTAGAAATTCGTCTACACTCAGAGCCTCTTGAAACTAACAAGGTCAGTATTAAGTCTCTAACAATTCTGGCCTGTTAATAGTTTAATTCAGTACTGCCAATAGTTTGAAAATAGATCCATATATGCAGAGATTTTAAAACAGTTACTAAGATCCATAAAACTACACATTGAAAATGAAGGTATTGTCAAGAAAAGTCATTGGTGTCCATGATTCTCCTTAATAGTAACTATTGCTGTTACTGTCAAAGACTGTAATCAAAGGCTATAGTTATCAGTTATTCCTGAGACATACCCTCATTTTACTTCACTTTTCAGGAAGTCTATAAGCAATAGCTTAAAAAAATACAGGATACTCATTTCCATTTGTATGTGACCTATTCTATATGCACCTTTAATAATATTTATTATAACATTCTGAGAGAGTTAATATTGGAAGTTCTCCTACTTGCTGAGTAGGTTATAAAGGTCTTTATTTCTGACATTGTGATTTTACATTTGGTATTCAGTCTTGCAAACCATGAAACCTAATACAGTACATTTAGATGTAAAATATTTGTGAAATTTCACTTCTTTCCCTTGTCTTTGGGGTTCCCATTTTCCCTATGCTGTGTAGATTTCCATTTTTATTGCTTCACAGCTGGTTTCCAGAATGAAAACCACTCCAATTTTCTACCATTGTGGACACATGAAAGTCCCTTTTTATAGCAAACACTCAGCAAGAAATGAAGCCAGAAGCAATACATAGATGTACCATCCCTTTTCTTTTAGGCCACCAACCAGCTCCCAAATCATGAGATGGAGACTTACTATTAGTTATGAATGCTTGGCCTGGCTTAGGCTTGTTTCCGGATAGCTCCTTTACTTAAATTAACCTGTTTCTCTTTATCTTCCTTTTGCCTCGAGGCTTTTTACCTTGCTTACTTTTTTTCTGTCTGTCTTACTGTCACTGCTTCTTATGTCTGTCTGTCTGGCGGCTGCCTGGATGGCCCCTGGCATCTCCCTCTTTTTCTCCCTCATTTTCTTCTTTCTCTTCCTCTTCTCTTCTTCTTGAGCCTAGGTTTCTCCTCTTATTTATTCTCTCTGTTTGCCAGCCTTACCTATCCCTCTCCTGCCTAGCTATTGGCTGTTTAGCTTTTTATTAGACCAATTAGGTGCCTTAGGCAGATAAGGTGAAACAAATGCAGCACATCTTTACATAATTAAGCACACATCCTTACAATGTTACACAAATGCAGCATAAACAAATGTCACACACCTTTACACAGTTAAAGTAATATTCTGCAGCATAAAACAAATGTAACAATCTTTGCTCAGTTAAAATAGTATTCCACAACATTTCTTCCTTTTTGTATAAAAGAAAGGTTTTAACTTTAACATAGTAAGATGATATACAATAAGAACAGTTATCAAGTAAGAATTATGTTCCCAATGTCCAGTCCATTTATATTTGGCAAATTCAAAGAAAAAACTCAATTATTTATCCTGTCTTGGTGAGTCCAAAGTTTTGTACCTAATTTATGTTCTATCAGAACTAAAGAAAACTATTACTATAACTATCTAGTCTTTAACACCATCAAAGACCCCAGAAAGATATATTTCCTGAGTAAACAGAAAGAGTGGTGCAAGCTATTTCCAAATCTTTAGAAATGATAGAGATATCTGGTTGACTGAATAGTCACCCAAGGTTCCTTGGCAATGTTGGGGCATCCAATTTTTGACCTATAGGCCTAAAATATCTGGGAGACTCTTCTATGAAGCAGGAATTTTGAAGGACTGTCCAACTTAGTCTTGGCAAAGTCTAGCTGTTGCTTTCCTGTGTATCCTGCAGAATGTCTGGCAGACTTTTCTATCAAGGAGGAGTTTTGAAGGACTGTCCACCTTGTTTTGGCAAAGTTCAGCATTCTATTTCTTCTGTGTCCTGCATGTCCCGTTTGGATGATACACTGTCAGTAGTTGAGGCAAGGACAGTTTCTTACCCAAATGGTTAGCTTTGTTGTATTGAAAGCAAAATCCATATGGAGATTCTTCAATGTCCACCATCCTTTTATGAATTAGATTTGTGATGCCAGGAGCAGATGTGTCTCACTGTCATGAAAAACCTCAGGTTGTTAAACATCTTGAATGCCATATTCTGTAGGTCTTTGAAGCGTTTGAAGATCACCTATCTATCTAAAAAATATCCATTTAATATTAAAACCATATCTAATAAGGCTACAAGTTTGATTATTATAGAAGACTAACTACTAACCTGCATTTCTTAATCATACATTACATTTTTAAATAAACTGCATAAGCACAATACCTTAAACAAGAATAGAAACATATACAGTATAACATTAAATTTGTATCAATATACCAAAATCCATACCAATGTAAAGTATTTTAAGTTAATAGTTGTCCTTTTATCCTATATTCCTATATCCTCACTAAATGATGACAACTATCCATAACCCACAGAATGACCAAAAACCACCTACCCCACCTCTTGGGAATGTGGGCAAAGACATCTTTTTAGGAGACCTGAGAAAATTGAGATAATGATTAAGTCCTGGGAAAATCAGCTATAACAATTTCTTGTCCAGTCTCTGTGCAATGGGAAAATGCAAGGCTTATCTACAGTCCTGACTAGAATAGTCTGAGGCTGTATCATCTCAGCCAGCATCCTTGAAGCTGTTGTTCTGTATGCAGAACTCTGAGGAAACTGTAACAGAGGCACTCTGAGAGGCTGGATCACCTGGGCCACCTGTTTTCATTGGTGTCTGGCTCCTTGCTCTGAAAACACACAAACTTTCAAAGGTAACATACATATGTGCATTAACACAGTCAGAGACTATATACTGTACACAAGCCATCCAAAAATATATTTTTTTTGTTTTATGTTTGAGCAGGTAAAATATATGTCACCTGTCTTGTAGTTTTTCTAGGTTTATTTCATTATATCTGTGGCCAAGATTTTCAGGGGATCTTCCACTATCAAACCTGATCTTTATCAACCTTGAACAAATCCACAGCCTTTCATTTCCTATGAAAACAAAAGCATAACCTCTTCCCCAAAGCAATACATTTTTGACTTCCATTTTAAAATTAAGGCATTCCTAAAGTATCTAGGCTGGTTTAATTCAGCAGTTCCTTTTTCAATCCAATGTTTCTTAGCAGCTGATGTTTGGTCATCAGCATTCAAAAAAAATTCCAAGACAACACAATCACATACAGGATCCAGACTCTCTGTGTATTTCCCATCTGTATGTGGCTTATTCATTTTTTTATTATTTACAAACTATTTACTTTTTTTCTTTGACTGTCTATACCCATTTCCTATTCTTTCTTAAGCCTACATACATTTTTAAATGCACTATAACCTGTTTAGAGTTTTTTTGTTGTTGTTGTTTGTTGTTTTTTCTGTCTGAACCTGTTTTACTGTGTATCTCTAGCCTTTTCTGTCTGCATGAGCAAAACCTTAAACTGCTAAGTTACTACTGGGTCCTCCACCTTTGGAGACTGGCTCTACCCCCTTTTCAGGTGAGAGCTGAGCCTTAGACTAGCAGCACCTGGTTCAGAGGTGCCTTTGACCAGAACTTCATTCAATCACTCCAGCTCTGTGATGCTGGTGCCCCTGCTGCAGTAGGCTTTTTTACTTAGCTACTGGCTGCTCAAGTACTTGCTGTATGGCAGAGCCTCTTAAAGGAGCTGTATCTTTTTTTTTTTT
>CABHPP010098354.1:0-72164 GCA_902168425.1 Peromyscus attwateri | reverse complement strand
GGGGGGGGGGGGGGGCCGGGCATGGCAGCATTCAGGCAGACATGGTGCTGGCTACATCTCAATCAGAAGGCAACAGAAAGTGAACTGAAGCACTGGGCATGGCTTGGGCATATATGAGAGCTCAAAGCCCGCCTCCACAGTGACACACTTCTTCCAACAAGGCCATACCTACTCCAACAAAGCCACACCTTCTAATAGAGCCACTCTCTGTGAGCTTATGGGGCCAATTACATTCAATCTACCACAGATGGAGAACATTTAAGTTATCCAAAAATCCAATCCATTGATTTATGTGAAAAAATGCAGCCACTATTTAATAATATACACTATTATATGTTGTATGCCATGAAGAACTAGGGAATTGCTACCACATATAAGTATACTATCTTCTGTGTTTCTTTGCTTACTATTGCTATAATAAAGGTGACCAAAAGCAACCAGGGGGAAAAGGATTGATTTGATTTACTCATCTCAATCATAGCACATCACTGAAGGAAGTAAAGCAGGAACTCAAGCAGGAGAAGAGCCAGGAACCATGAAGGAAAGCTGCTTGTTGGTTTTCTAAGTCTGCTTTCTTTTGCAGTCAAAGACCACAAGCCCACTAATAAGAATCAAGAACATGGTAGACAGACCTGCCGACAGGCCAGTCTGATGGAAGCAAGTCCTCAATTGAGGTTTGCTCTTCCCAGGTGACTCTAGTTTGTGTCAAATGCACAAAAATGAATAAGCACATCTCCCATGGGAAGTCTAACTTATATTCTCCTTCGTGCGAAGGCATTGTCACTTTGCAACTTACTCTACCTTCCAACGTACATAATATAGTGTTTTAAAAATAAATTATTTCTCCAAAAGTCACACAAGGGAAGGCTGGCTTGTATTTATGAAAACAATAACTGGAAAAAGACTATTAGCAAATATTAATGCTATAGGCATTAATACACTTAAAATGCAGCCTCTGAACACTGGGCCTTCCATAGACATGACCTTCATACAAGTTCTTTGGTGACAATGAAGGTAAAAGACACTTTTCTCTATTTATGCATTAAAATGATTATTTCCATTTGCTTTGCCGAGAAAGTGTATGGCATGGAGGAAAGGAAACCCATTAAGACAGGACTGCACTAGACTAATAATTGCTAATAATGACTTTGATTCTGCTGGTAGCAGTGGAAATGCAGCAAGTGCTAGAATTAGTGAATATTTAAAGACAAGATTGTAGAACTTGTAGCATAGACAGGGAAAGTGAGTGAAGAGTGTCTAGATTTGAGATTTGGGAAACTCAAAATGTGGTGGTACCTATTATTGTTGGTAGAACTGTTGGGAAAAAGCCAGATTTATAGTGGAGTCCTGTCTTAAGAGATGTCCACATGACCTACTATATAAACAATGGGCTTAAGGAAAATATCTGTAATTAATGGAGGTTTCAGAGTAGAGGTCTGGGACAAGGACATGTATCAACATGTAAAGACGGTCTTTCGAGCCCACTATAGGTGACTACAAGAAAGTCTATGCATTAAGATAATGAAACCAGAGGTGAGCCATGAAAACTATATGATGTAGCTAGAAGTATAGGAGCAGCAAAGGCGACATTGAATGAGGGTCTCCTGAATAAACAAGAAAACTGGGAATTTAATGAAAGGAGGAAGTGGTAACCTCATGGAAGGCAGCAAATGATCAGAACTCAGTGAGTAGTAAATAGTTATAATTATTGCAATGTGCAAATAAAGTTGGCATCAGATATTTCCATGGAAAAGAATGAGCAGATGTGCAATTTCATTAGCCTTGTCAGTCATGAACTAATGGCCTCTGGATTCATTTCTACAGGGTTATCTTGGATGTGAGAACTTCACTTACTAACACTTTCTATGAGTCTAGACTCTATCCAATGAGTTAACACTTTTAAAGTGAGTAGTACTTTCTTACATGAAAAGTTAACCAATCAGTATTTTTTAGGAATAGAATTTTCTTATCTCTTGAGCACTATTACATCCAATACTTCCACAATGGTAGCCTGCATATGCTCGCCTTCCCTACAGTATTCTGCTGTGTGAAGTCTGTGCCCATAGAACTTTGTTTACTCTCCTGGGAAAAATGCCTTACCTGCACAAAGACTGCCACAGGCAAGATGTTTCTTCCTCCCCCTCAACAATGCAGTTTAGGGGTGCTCAAGAGCACCATACAAACAGCCCCCATTTAGCCATGAGACTTTCTGTATCTCAAGCACAGCTGATGAAAGTGATGGGAAACACTTTGTAGCTTTACCATTGATTCTCTGTCCCTGCTTTGAACTCTGAGCTATCTGGAATAAAAGCTGCACAGATTGCCAGTAAATGCACTCTGGCGCAGCATTGCCTAGTGCATTGGCTCTCAACCTTCCTAGTGCTGCAACCCTTTTATACAATTCCTCGTGTTGTGGTGATGCCCAGTCATAAAATTGTTTTCGTTGCTGCCTCATAACTCTGATTTTGCTGCTGTTATGAATTGTAATATAAATACCTGTGTTTTCTGACAGTCTTAGGCAACCCCTGTGAAAGGTTTTTTGACCCCCAAAGGGCTCGTCACACACAGGTTGAGAACTGATGGTCCGGGGTCTCCTAGTTCTATTACATCTTGAATTTGACCTCATTTCCTTAACACCAGTCACAAGCAGTCCACCATACCCATCTCACTCCAATATTATCTTACTATGTTGTTGTGTAACCCAGGCTGAAATAGTTTGACAATTTCAATTCTTTGTTTTTCTTTTCTTTTTTGACTAAAGTTGGAGAAATAGAGTGCATAGAATTCATTTTAATTAAATCCACATTTAATTCCTCACTACCTATCCCCTACCCACTTCCCACTACTTTTCCTTCTCAACTTCATGTGCTCCTTTTTTTTTTTTTTTTTTTTTTTTGAGCCTATTGCTGCCTGTTGGAGCATGAGTGTGGAACCATTCACTAGAGAACAGGTAGCTTCTCAGAGACCACATTGTTAGGATCCTGCCCCTACTCCAGCTGCATGGCCACATATGCGCAGTTCAGCAGCTAAGCAAGGGGTCTTGTGTCTTATGTCATCAGTGTGCGCTGGTGATTACGTGTGCGCGGTGTGGTCACGCAATCAGTGCTTGTGTGGCTTAGCTCCTTAAGCCCACCTGCACCTTAAAGAGCCGAACACAGACTTCCCCTCCTCTGGTCTCTGTTCTCTCTCCCCAGGCCTGGTTCTTTTGTCCCCCGCCCCCAATAAAGCTCTGATACTAGGTTTTGTTTTGTCGTGATCTTTCTGCAAAGCAACCAGCACCACTTATCATTTTTAACAAACATCCCTGGTTAAAACTCGTTTGCCATCCTCACAGCAGGCATTAGTTGCCAATGAGCCATCAGCTAGGGGTGAGCTCCATGAACCCATCCCTTATCCATGCTGAGGTTTTGGCTGGCTTGAACTTGTGCATGCAGTCATGTGATTTCATGCGTGTACCAGTGCTGACATGTCTGGCAGAAACTGATTCACTGCAGCTGTTCACGAACACTAGCCTTAGACTTCTAGTTTCACCAGTACAGGACATCCCTGTTGCTCTCCGATTCTCCATCTAATAATTAGCGCACGGGGCACAGTGAACAAATGAAGGGAGACTAGCAGGTAAAAGGTAAAAAAGATGGACCGCTGAGGGAGCTCTTAGTACTTGAGGAACAACAGGGAGAATTCCTCTTGGTTTCCTCCTGTCTCAATAGGATTCTTCAACTTCACATTTCAGCAGGCCCTTAAAAATAAATAAATAAATAAATAAATAAATAAATAAATAAATAAATAAATAAATAAATGCTACTTGAAAAGTCTGACTCTCATTCAAAATAATGGAAAAGGCAGCCAGATTGCAGAATACTGTATGGTAGTGTTTGCCTTATCCCAGCCAAAAGAAAAGTCACACTTTCTACAGTTTAGGGGGACTGAGAAAGATGTCAGCCTCCCTCTTCTTCATGAGAAATGGAAAAAAGGGATCGGTATTCTCAAGGCAGCATCCTACCCAGCTAGTCCTGCAAGTCCTGAAAAGGAAAGGCCCGAAGAATCATCTGTTCCTAAAGAGCATCAGCAAATCAAAGTTTATGCAAATGTCATTTCCAGGAGGGGGCCAGGTGCCAAACAAAGTAGGTTCTGGCTTTAGAGTCCCAAAGGACAGAAGCAAACAGGGTCCTGCATCCTTCCTGGTTAATTAAGGAAAGCAGCTGAAGACAGGTGTATGGCAGGGGAGTCCCTGCAGGGAAGCCCAGAGATGCCATTGCATGGAGCTATGAAAGGGAAACCTGGATTGTATTGGAGCCCCCCAGGATGTTGGAGGTCTAGAGCTGCAAGATGTCTGCCGGGGAGAGCTGCATATAGGGAGTAGAACCAGCCCAAGATAAAGAAGTGTGCTTGTGCTGTAGTCAGCACAGCTGAGAGTGCCGAGTCCTCTAAGCTTTTTGACATCAGGTAGAGAGCTACAGAATGTGGAGTTTTCCTTGCTGGCAATCAGGCTTTCTTTGGTCCATTATTTCTTCACTATGTCCTTTCACTATATCACTCTTTTGGAATGGTAAGATATGTTCTGTGCCATGGTATGTTGGATGCATGTGATTTGCTTTTGTTTATTTTTACTTCAGGGGGCTTACACTTTAGAGCTTGCCTTAAGTCTCAGAAGAGACTTTGCAGTATTTATTTGTTTGTTCATTTTTCTCTCATATATTATATCCCAACTGCAGTTCCCCTTCCTCCATGCCTCCCAGTCTCTCTCACCCACCTCCCCTCTCCCCTAAATCCACTCCTCCTCCATTTCCCTTCAGAAAAGAGTGCATCTCCCAGGGATATCATTCAAACATGGCAAAACAAGGTACCACAAGACTAGGCACACTTTTAAAGAGTCTTCAGACAGAAAGACTGTGGGGACTTTTAAAGTTGTACTAAATGCATTTTGCATAATGATATGATCCCAAGCATACAAGGGCCAGTGAGTGGAATGTAGTGTTTTAAATGAAAATGACCACCATACTCACATATATTTAAATACTTAGTCCCCAGTTGGTGGAACTGTTTGGGAAGGATCACGAGGTGCGATCATGTTGGAGGAGGTGTGTCCTTGTTGGAGGAAGTGTGTCAATGATGGCATGCTTAGACGTACAAGAGCCCATGATACACACGCTCAGTTTGTTCTCTCCTCTGTCTACCTCTAACTTGAGAATCAGGATGTAAGCTCTTAGCAACTGCTCTAGCACCATGCCTGCTTGCCTGTTAACATGCTCCATGCTAAGATGATCATGGACTCTAATCCACTGAAGCAGTAACACCCAATAAATGTTTGCTTTTATAAATTGCCTTGATCATGGTGTTTCTTCACAGCGACAAAAACATAATTAAGACAGCTTATACGCTCTCATCACGACTGAATCTATTTGAAAGCTATGCAGAATGATCTCTTACAAAGGCAAAAATTATTAGGACAGTAACTCCCTGAGAAAATTCATGTCCCTGCAACATTTTTAAGAAGTGTCAGTTCTCAGGGGGAAAAAAGTAGTATTTTGTCATCTAACATAACATCTAAGAAGTGATTTAGCATTCCTCTTTTTCAAATCTGCTAATAGCACTGATCCTGATGAACATGTTCAGATGCTTTAATTACAGATAGTAGGGAAAGGACATGATTTCCTTATTTCCTTTCTCCAGGATAATTGCCATAGTAAAAGGCCCAGAAATAAATGCCTGTTTTCAAGGTTACTGTGAGTTAATTTCTTCCCTTTTAAAATTGCTTGAATTTGTTCTAATTTCCACTAACTTCCTTTAGATAAGTATCTGGCATTAAGTGTTGGCAGGCACATGCATGATCTTTACAGCAGTGGCTGTCTTCTATAATCTTATAAGCCCTGTCTTCCATTTTACAATACCTCACCCTGATACCAGTCTGCGCTGTACTTTATGAAACATGGGTTTTAATCCCATAATTGTGCTGGTGTTTATCATATAATTAATGAAGAACTGTAACCTATATAAATGGAATCTACATTCTGAAGGTGGTTTTGCTGATTTGGGTCATTTGATTGTTGTGATATCAATAAGGATTCTCAGTGGCCCATCCAGTATACAAGCTGGACTGATCTCAAGGATGTATACAGATATCTATTTTCATTCTTGGCTTCTGGCTGCCATCATTAACAGCTTCCTTCCTTGTCAATTATCTCTAAGAGAGAGGGAGATACTCAGTTTAGCAGCACCATTGGCCTGAAAAACTAGTAAAAGGATCTCGTAGTCTGTGCCTGGAGGCAGACTATCTGATAAAGATCATCTACCGACATCATACATTCATATAGAAACAGATTAAAGGACTTAGTCTAGGCATGCTTTGTCTTGGCTGATAGTATCTGGTCCACTTCATGTTATCTATTGATTTATTATAGTATATCTGTCTAAAATATTTTTTCTTGTCAGAAGTTCTCTACTTGTTTTTTTTTTGTTGTTGTTGTTGTTTGGGTTTATTTGTGTGTATTGTAGCTTCTATGCTTATCTGTGTTATGATTTTAGATTGAGTCCATTTCGGTAGAGATGTATACATAGGAAGATATGTAGATATGACTCCAAATAGACTGCACACTAGTTTCTCTTAGTACCTTCTCTTAGTTATTACAGGCAGTTCAAATATCCAGAAATGATCTTAACCTGGACTATAGGAGGATTTCTGATGGTTAGATAAAAGCTAGCATTCCTTAGGAATTTGTGAAACCATTCCCATCTGCCAAAAGGAATCATCTCCCTTACCTCTGGGACCAGGACATATGACTACTTGTGGCACCTATCAGTGTATCAAAGTGCACACTGGCCTCCAGGATCCCTCAGTATTGTAAGTACCTGTTGTCATTTCAAAGCCCCCCATGCCAGGCTCCTGGCCCTTTCCTGCCCAGAGCTATTCAACCTCCTTATAATCTCCTAGTCTTTACTGTTTCAGTGCTTACTCCTCTCTCTATATATCCATAATTTTGTTTCCTTATTTTGATGCAGTAATTTCCCTTGCTCAGCCTCTACACTTCAAAATATTTTTGATACAATTTTTCTGGTATTTCTAGGTGTCTTTGGCACAGAAGTTGTTGAGATGATTTAATTGCCCAACTTTATGTATATAAAACTTCTATAGCCTCCACTTCTTTCTCTTTCTCTACCCCAATGAACATACCACTGGAAATCCAGCAACAGACACCCTTCAAAACTTCCACACAGATTTTTTTGAAACTTCTCATCTCATCTTCTCCATTGCCACTGCATCTATTAAAAGCTGTTGGAATGACCTAAGGCAGCAATTACTAGGAAAGTAACTTCCTGTGACAGTTTTTCATTCTTTCTCCATCCTGCCCCCCTTCTCACCCACATACCCCCCCCCCACACACACACCCACACACACACAGAGAGAGAGAGAGAGAGAGAGAGAGAGAGAGAGAGAGAGAGAGAGAGAGAGAGAAACTAGCCTTTGTGTCTTGGTTTTTACTTTATTCTCTGATAGTGAAATATTCCAGAAAGACTTCTATTTATTCAGCGACCAATTGCCAGTGTATTTCTGTTCAGATATGTCCCTTTTACACAAATCCTTCTATTTTATGGCCCACTGGCATCTTTCTCAGAAGAATGACAGAGAAGGGAATTATATCAGCATTGGCAAGTCCCAACAGAGCTAATAATAAGTTTTTGTTATAAAACTCTAGCAGAAACTTTGTAAACCATCAAAGGATCATGTCATCTGTTCTCCTTGTTTTTAGCTACAGATTATTTAGACACGACTAATTCTCTTTAGCATAGTCACATGTCTTCTGTTGCTTGTGTGTCTATGAATATTTTGCTCACTGCACACATCTGAGAGGGGGAAAGTCTCATCACTGAGTTGTTTAAAGTAGAACATTTGTGTGTGTGTGTGTGTGTGTGTGTGTGTGTGTGTGTGTGGTGTGTGCATTGTCTTAGTTACTGTTCTATTGCTATGCCAAAACACCGTGACCACGGTGACTTATAAAAGAAAGCATTTGATTTAGGAGCTCACAGTTCCAGAGAGTTAGAGTGGCAGGGAATATGATGGCAGGCAAGCATGATACTGGAGTAATATCTGAGTGCTACACCTGGATCGACAAGCATGAGTCAGAGAGAGAACCAATTGGAACAGCCGGGCTTTGGAAAATGCCCAAGCCCATCCCTAGTTACATACCTTTGTTGTTGCTTTCTACTACTTTATTCTCTTGGGATCCACCACCCAGCTCCCAAATAAATATAAACAGAGGCTTTTTTCTTTCTTATGAATACCTAACCTTAGCTTGGCTTGTTTCTAGCCAGCTTTTCTTAACTTAACCCATTTACTTTTTGCCTCTGGGTTTTTACCTTTTGCTATTTCTGTATAACTTACTTTCACACTTACTCCATGGCTGGCTGTGTTGCTGAGTGCTTGGCCCCTAGTGTCTTCCTCTCCTTGTTCTTGATCATTCTCATCTCAGATTTCTCCTCCCATTTATTCTTTTTACCTGCCACACTATCCTTTCTCCTGCATGGCTATTGGCCATTCAGCTCTTTATTAGACCAATCAGATGTTTAGGTAGGCACAGTAACACAGCTTCACAGAGTTAAACAAATGCAACATAAAAGAATGCAATACATCTTTGCATCATTAAAGCAAATGTTCCACAGCATAAACAAAATGTAACACATCTTAAAATAATATTCTACAACAATCTTCTTCAACAAGGCCATACCCCCTAATCCTTCCCAAACAGTTCCACCAACTGGAGAACAATCATTCAGATATATGAGCTTATGGGGCCATGATCATTCAAACCACCATGTTCACCAAAGGGAGGAAAATGACTTTTGTCTCCTGATTGTACAGGCATGCTTGGCTTTTAGGAGATTGGTAGAAACAAGGGAATTCCTTTGTGCTATTTTTCTACAATGACAGAAGCTGTCACAGAAGTGACAACAGGCTGTAAGTGAACCCAGCTCTACACACAACAGTCACAAGCTTCCAAAGACCTCTGTAATAGATGAACTCAGATCCCCTCAGTTACATGGGCTGACAGTGGCTGGTCTCACTGCTGTGTGCAGGTGTGTTTGATGGTTCCACCAAGTGCTCATGTTCAGGCAGGACGTTCTGTTGCATGCTTGCCTTCTTCAGCTTTTTCAATGTTTAAGTGCTTCCTAGACTTTTAGCTCTATTTGTTTTATTTTCCAATACTTAATCCTCAACTTCCAAATTCTGCCTGAGATTTTTATGAAGATAAGGTAAGCGTTGGATATGTTTTGTATGGCTTGGGTCCTAAGCTTCCCTGGGGATTTGGATGCTGATGGTTCTGTGAAACGGTCTTTGAGAAATACTATATTTGTACATGCAGAAAATGAAATAAACATTTTGTTTCAAAACATCAATAAGTTAACCAGAGTACTTCTTTTTAGATCTATTTATTTTTATTTAATGTGTATGGATTCTTTACCTGCATATATGTCTGTGCAAGAAGAGGGCATCCAAACACCTGGAAATGGAGTTACAAACACTTGTGAGTTGTCATGTGGGTACAGGGAATTGAACCTGGGTCCCCTGGAAGAGCAACAAGTGTTCTTAACTTCTGAACCACCACTTCAGCCCAAGTAATTCTGATCTTAAAATAATATTCAAAGTAGTAATTAGAGTAGAAATTCTTGCATTTTCTGATCTTCAGCAAAAACTTGGACTTTTTTTCCAAGTCACTTTGTTTTCCCCCATCAATACTAATTGAAGCTCAGGACATCACTAATATAATTACTAATTTCTAGTGAAATTGCTCTGGCTAAGATGATAAAGACCTCTTTCCTTGGCAGAGAGTCAGAGATGGGACATCTTGTTTGCTGAGAAATTCTAATCAGCTTGATTGTAGCTAAATTCTGCCTGCTCTTTTAGTTAAATAACTGCAATATTTGCTCTTTGGTTGATGTTAAGTAACTTTTTTGCATTATTGAAATCTGTCTTTTCATATCATTAATAAATGTTTTATGTAGTGAATAAATGCAGTTATGATACACATAACTTCAATATGCATTAAGCACCTTTTTTTGCTAGTGACTTACTGCTTTCTGATTATTTCTTTTTTTTAAATGCTGAAATCTCACTCCTGAAGATCTATGTAAACACTGTCAATAACTTCTTGTATTATCTTTGAGATTTTCGCCCCATCCATGCACAATTATATGTCAAAATATTTTTTAAGGGGGCAAGTGTTAAATGCTTATATAAATAGTTTAAGGTCAGCCTAGGCTGTCTGAAACAGGATTGTCTGTCTGAAAAATCCAAACTGGAGCAAACCAAATCCAGGCAGTGCATCAGACACATAATCTTATGCTATCAGTATCTGGGAAAGGTGGCTTGTACTAGAAGGGCTTCCCCCTGTGAGGATCCTGCCTGGCTCCATTTTGAAGGCAGGAGCCATTAGGCTGTATTGTTTGTTGTTGTTGTTTGTTTGTTTTTGATTTTTGCCCCTTCACTGTTTGATTTATGGCAGACGTTTTTTCTATAGGCTAATCCATAGTCTAAGAAATTTTAGCCTCCCCTCCTGAAAGTATGGCCAGCATTTTCTTTCATCAGCTTGATGCAGTACAAATTCTTATCCTAATAGTGAAATATTTCACTAAAGCTTGCCCAGTGATTGGGTAAAACAAAACTTATAAACCTCACTCATCCTAGGGTCTCCCCTGCTAGGTAGCCTCCCTGGATCTGTGGGTTGCAATCTGATTGTCCTTTGCTTTATATCTAGTATCCACTTATGAGTGAGTACATACCAAGTCAGAAGGACTTCTGAGTTTGGGTTACCTCACTCAGGATGATATTTTCTAGTTCCATCCATTTTCCTGCAAATTTCATGATGTCATTCTTTTTCTCTGCTGAGTAGTACTCCATTGTGTATATGTACCACATTTTCTTAATCCATTCTTCAGGGCATCTAGGTTGTTTCCAGGTTCTGGCTATTGCAAATAATGCTGTATGAACATAGTTTATCATGTGTCCTTGTGATGTGATTGAGCATTCCTTAGGTGTATGCCCAAGAGTGGTATGGCTGGGTCTTGAGGTAGATCAATATTTTCTGAGAAACCATCATACTGATTTCCACAGTGATTGTACAAGTTTGCATTCCCATCAACAGTGGAGGAGTGTTCCCTTTGCTCCAAATCCTCTCCAACATAGACTGTCATTAGTGTTTTTGATCATAGCCATTCTGACAGGTGTAAGGTGGTATCTCAGAGTCATTTTGATTTGCATTTCTCTGATGACTAAGGATGTTGAGAATTTCCTTAAATGTCTTTCAGTCATTTGAGATTCTTCTTTTGAGAATTCTCTGTTTAGCTCTATAGCCCATTTTTTAATTGGATTGTTCAGTATTTTGATGTCCAGTGTCTTGAATTCTTTATATACTTTGGAGATCAGTCCTCTGTCAGATGTGGGGTTGGTGAAGATCTTTTCCCATTTTGTAGGCTGTCTTATTGTCTTATGGACTGTGTCTTTTGCCCTAAAAAAGCTTCTCAGTGTCAGAAAGACTCATTTATTAATTGTTGCTCTCAGTGTCTGTGCTACTGGTGTTATATTTAGGAAGTGATCTCCTGTGCCCGTGTGTTCAAGACTACTTCCTACTTTCTCTTCTATCAAGTTCAGTGTAGCTGGATTTATGTTAAGGTCTTTGATCCACTTGGACTTGAGTTTTATGCATAGTGACAGATGGATCTATTTGCAGTCTTCTACATGTTGACACCCAGTTATGCCAGCACCATTTGTTGAAGATATTTTCTTTTTTCCATTGTATAGTTTTGGCTTCTTTGTCAAAAATCAGGTGTTCATATGTGTGTGGATTAATGTTAGAGTTGATTTTATACTATGGAAATGATGTGTCAAACGCAAATTTGAGTGATTTTCTCATTCAAGTTCAGAATTGGCTAAAAAAAAAAAAAGACAGATAACATGGAAATCAATAATACATTTGCCCAGGAACTGCTAAGGAATGTGCCCTGCAATAGTGGGTTGAGAAATTTTACAAAGGAGACGAGAAGCTTAAAGTTGGAGGGCATTGGACAACCATCTGATATTGACAACTGACAGTAATATTGGAAGATAACCCTCTTACAACTATATGAGATTTTTGCCAAAGAACTCATTTTAGGCCACTGATATTGGACCTTACTCTTATGATGGTACTTGGATAGGAGAGGTAATTTCTAAAAATTATAAGAAAAATCAAAAGATCAGATGTTTTAATTGTGGCAAACTAGGTCATCTGAAAAGGAATTGTAGGCAAAGTGTTCCTAGAACAAAATCTTTTTTTCTAGGGATAATCCAAACAGAAGTTCCCAGCCTTCTGGAGTATTCAGAAGGTGTGGCAAAGGCCAGCATTGGCCTAATGAATGCAGTCCAACAAGGGACAGGCTAGATAACCCTTTACTACTGGGAAATGTTTTAGGGGGCCTCTTGCAGTTCAATCATTCCCTGTCAGCATTGGGAAAATCCCTCAATAGAGCAATCAAAAGATTTAATGCCTGTTGTTAAAAACCATACTGCAACAGCAGATAAAACAAAATTTTCAGGGGAGACCATAAAACAAGTATTTTGGCAAACTTCTCTAAATGATCAAAAATCAAAACTAAAAATACAAATAAATGGCAATGAAATTAATGGTTTAGAAGACAGAGGTGCAGATGTAACAATCATTTCCCCCAAATCTTGTCATTCAGAGTGGCCTCTTCAGGAGGTAAATGTTCAGTTTCTAGGGATTAGAACTTTATCTCAGGTAAAACAAAGTGCAAGATGGGTCGAGTGTATAGGGTCAGAAGGACAGATAAGAAAATTAAAACCATATGTGGCTAACATAGCAATAAATTTATTGCTAGGAAATTTGTTGCAGCAATAGAAAACACAGATTAACATTTCTCCAATATCAGAAACAAATCATAAATTAATGTATGCTTCTGAGCAAAATATTAAAAAAATATTGTCAGGGATAGTCACTAACTGTTCAGGTTGTACATTAACAGGGTATAACAGTTGCTGAATTTTCCAAGGTAGCAATAGCCCTACCTTTAAAATGGTTAACTGACAAACCTGTGTGGGTGGAAAAATGGCCTCTGACATCAGAAAAATTACAGGTCTTAGAACAGCTGATACAGGAGCAGATAATTGCTCAATATATTGAAGAGTCGACCAGTCCTTGGAATTATCTTATATTTGTTATTAAAAAGAAATCTGGAAAATGGAAAATGGTAACAGATTTAAGGGCCATAAATAAGGTGATTTGGCCAAGGGGTTCTTTACAGACTGGAATTCCATTGCCTTCTTTATTACTTAAGGGATGGTCTATTACAGTGATTGTTTTTAAAGACTGCTTTTTCACAGTGCCTACTCATAATAATTCCCAGCCCACTAAAAGGTACCATTGGAAAATTCTTCCACTAGGAATGTAAAGCAGCTGTACCTTATGTCAATATTTTGTACAACAACCATTAGAACTAATTCACAAACAATTTCCTCAATCTGTAATTTATTATTATATGCATTATATCTTATTGGCTGATTCAGACATGGATACTTTAGAAAAAAATGTTTGATGGGGTAAAGAGAATTTTGCCTTTTGGGGGATTACAAATTGATCCTGAAAAAATGTAGCATGAATCTTAAAATGTTCTTATTAATAAGATCAAACCTAAGCCAGGTATTGGGGTGAACACTGGAAGATCAGAGAAGCAGAACAAGCCATAGCCACCTCACCTTGCCAATTCCTCAGCTGATCTTGTTTCATCGGACTGGAAACCTTTGTGTCCTCATCCGGAATGAATCTCAGCTGAACTGTGCTGCTCAAAGCCTAAAAGCTTAACCAGTTAAAAGCTTCTAGTTTCTGGTCTTCACGCCTTAAATACCTTTCTGCTTTCTGCCCTCACTTCCTGGGGTTAAAGGCGGGTGTCACCATGCCTGGCTGTTTCCAATGTGGCCTTGAACTCACAGAGATCCAGAGGGATTGCTGCCTCTGGAATGCTAGGATTAAAGGTGTGAGTGCCACCATTTTCTAGCCTCTGTATCTAGTGGCTTTTCTGTTCTCTGACCCCAGATAAGTTTATTAGGGTGCACAATATTTTGGGGAACACAATACCACCACAGAAAAACACAAAGAGGAGAAAGAAAAAGAGACACCAGGGAGATTCCAAGGACCAGCCAGCCAGACACTGAGGAAGCAGGAAAGTAGGACATACAGAATGAAAGAAGTGTAAAAAGCCCTGAGGCAAAAGAAACAGGTTAAATTAAGTCAAAAGAGCTAGTGGGATACTATAAGCTAAGGCCGAACATTCATAATTAACAATATGTCCCATGTCTTTATTTGGGAGCTGGATTGCAGTCCAAAGAAAATTCCAACTAGAGGCCACTTGACATTTGAAGCAAATTGGAAAGACTGAAAAGTGATAAAGCTTAATAAATAAGTGGATGGCCCATGAGCTGACCAAAAAGCTGCAACAATTGTCATTTTGAACTATCCCCCTCTCCAATTTCACACAATAATAAATTACTTCTCAATTGGATTGGGACTCAGGATAAAAAGTGGGTTATATACAATAACCAGCAATGACCAGTTCATGTGGCTACCTTCTACCAAAAAAGTCATGGTCACTTCGTTTGGTTGTTTCCTACCAGGCTGATACACTACATCTTTCTGAACCCCTTCAAGACCATTACAAATGGGAAGTATGAATGTCTGCAGGCAACACTGATCAACAGAAAGGCCCCAATTCTTCTCCATGATAGTGCCCAACTGCATAAATAACACTTCAAAAGATGAACACAGATTGGGCAAAGATTTTCCTCAACCATCATGTTGACCAGCCTTCTCAACAACTGACTACCATTTCTTTCAGCATTTCAACAAATGTCTGCTTCCACAACCAGCAGGAATCAGAAAATGCCTTCAAAGAGTTTATTGAACTTGAAAGTTCTAGCATAGTCTGTGTTGTATTTATATATTTACATATAAGACTATGCTAGAACTTACACAGGAGAGTTAACATATGAATAAATGAAACTACTTCTCATTGGCCAAATTTGTTGACTATAATGGTAACTATTTTAATTTAAAAAAAATCCACCCAGAGTGACATACTTCCTCCAACAAGGCCACACCTACCCCAACAAGGCCACTCCTCCTAATCCTTCTAATCCTTCTCAAATAACACCACTCCCTGATACTGAGCATTCAAATACATGAAGCCTATGAGGAGCATTCTCATCCAAATCACCACAAGTAGGATATTGTGGGGCATACGTGGGTTGCAAATAGGGTGCTGAGAGAAATTTAGATAAACAGATCTTAAGCTTTGAGCTGTTTGTACATAGAGTGGATACAAATGGTACCAGAGGAAGTTAGTTTAAGCTGTTTATGCAGAGAATAGATACAAAGGATGGCTAAGAGGAAGTTAGCTTAGGTTGTTTGTATGGAGATTAAAGATGAATAGTGAAAAAGAATGTTAGTTCAAGTTATTTATGCTAAAATAAGATACTTGAAAACAGGAGATGATGTCAGGGCATAAACAACTTGTAAATAGGGTGACCTTTAAAATGATTGGTTGGTTCCTTCACCCCCTCCTAGGGTGCTGAGGTTTTTCTGGTATAAAAGAGGCTTACTGCCTATCAATAAAGGAATTCTTGCTTGACTTGACTCCCCGCTGTCTGATTATCTCAGGGTAAGAGGGAGGCTAGGAGAACCCAGGCTGGAGCTGAGCCATGGTGGTACACACCTTTAATCCCAGCATTAGGGAGGCAGAGCCAGGTGGATCTCTGAGTTCGAGGCCAGCCTGGTCTACAGAGTGAGTTCCAGGACAGGCACCAAAACTACACACAGAAACCTTGGCTCAAAAACAAAAACAAAAACAAACACACAAAAAAAAAAAAAAAAAATACCGGGCGTTGGTGGCACACGCCTTTAATCTCAGCACTGGGGAGGCAGAGCCAGGCGGATCTCTGTGAGTTCGAGGCCAGCCTGGGCTACCAAGTGAGCTCCAGGAAAGGCACAAAGCTACACAGAGAAACCCTGTCTCGAAAAAAAAAAAAAAAAGAGGGAGGCTAGGGAACAGGGGAGCGGCGCGCACTTACCTTTCCTCGGTTCCAGGCCACCTCTTCACAGGTGACCTAAGTTCCCGGTGGGGCAGGTCCCCACAGGATATCAAATATTTTTGACATTAAATGCCAAGGAATGGTATAGTCTTTTGAGGGTTCCCCACACTGATTTCAGAATGGCTGAATCAGTTTGCAATACCAACAACAGTGAATGAGAGTTCTTTTTCGGTAGCCCCTCCAGCATCTATTGCTGGTTGCTTTGTTGATCTTTGCCATTCTTAATAGGGTAAAAAGAAATAGCAAAGTAGTTTTAATTTGCATTTCTGTACCTCCTGGGGGGATGATGAACATTATTTTTAGATATTTCTTAGCCTTGTATATTTCTTTAATTGGAGAGATCCCAAGGCCACATTTTGAATGGGCTATTTGTTTTCTGATTCTTTGTTTTTAATTTCTTCATGTAATTTGAATGTTAATCCTCTGTAAGATGCATAGCTGAAAAAGACTCATTCTAGGTGCTTCCTCTTCACGTGATTGTTTCTTTAGCTGTGCAAAGGCTGTCTAGTTGTAAGAGGTCTCTGTTGTCAATTATTGACCTTAATTCTTGGGGAAAATGAGTCCTATTTAAAAAATCCTCTCACGTTTAGATTCTATACAGTACTTTCTATATTTTTATCTGGTAGATTCCATGTCTCGTGTTTCACATTTAGATCTTCAGTCCATTAGGAGTTAGTTTTTGTGCAAAACAATAGATAAGAGTTTAATTCATTATTCCACATGTGGAGTAATGTGGAGAAATCAATGTCCAAGTACTGTTGATGTTTAATTCTGTTCATTTGGGCCCTCTCTTTCTTTTGGTTAGTTGGACCGAGGGTCTAATGATTTTGTTTATCTTGTTTCTCTCTTAGATTTATTGATTCTTTGTATTGTTTTCTTTGCTTCTATTTAATTAATTTCCACTCTGAATTTTTTTATTTCTTGCCACCAATTGGATTTGGATTTGATTTATTCTTGTTTTTCCAATTTTTAAGTTGTGTCATTAGGCTAGTTATTTGTGTTCTTTCTGACTTTTTAATATTGGCAATCAAAGCTATAAACATACCTTTTATGACTGCTTAATGTGTCCCAGAGTTTTCCTTGTGTTTTAATGCTCATTTAGTTTCAACTTTTTTTATTTCTTTCTTGATTTTTTCCTTTGACCCATTTGTCATTTAGTAATGAGTTATTTAATCTCTATGGATTTGCATATTTACTAGAGATTTGTTTGCTGTCAATTTTAATTTCTATTGTATTGTAGTCAGACAGGATACATGGAGTTATTTTTATTTTTTTGAATCTGTAAACATTTGTTTTATGTTCCAGAATGTGGTCTATTTTAGAAAGCTTCTATGTACTGCTGAGTAAAATATGTAATCTTTGGTGTTTGGGATATTCTAGAGAGGTTTGTTAATTCCATTTGGTGTATGATGTCATAAATAATATTTATTTTTCTATGCTTATTTTCTGTCTAGATGGCCTGTTTTTAGAGAGCATGGAGTATTGAAATTGCCTACTATTCATGAAATTAGGTATACCAGAGTTTACTGCATATATTTTAGTAGTGTCTGATTGCTTACTGGTCTCATTTGATTGGAAGACTTTTGTCCATGCTTTCACTCTGATATGTGACTCTCTTCAAGGATGAGATGTGGTTTTTGTGCACAACAGACAAATAAGTTTTTTTCCTTTATCCATTCATCCAACCTGCATTTTTAATTAGAAAATTGAGACTATTAACATTGAAAGGTATTTTTGAAAGGTATGTATTGATTACAGCCACTGTGTTGTTGATTTTTGGTATTGTTATTTGTGTTATCAGTTGTACTTTATGTTTCAGTAACTATAGCTTCATTGACTTTGTGACCTATTGTCTTCCCTTGGCTGTTCTCATTCTTTCCACAGTGCAGATTGTATCACTGGGCATATAAGTCTAGGTTGGCCACCATGGTCATTTAGAACTTGGAGGCATTGATCCAGACTCCTCTGGCTTTCCATACTTCTATTGAGAAATCAGTTGTCACTTTGATGAGTTCTCCTTTCTATGTGACTTGTTTTTTCTCTTGCAGAGGTGAATATACTTTATTTGTTCTGTATACTTGGAATTTTAACTATGATATGCCATGGGAATTGACTTTCATGGTCTTTTATACTTAGTTATCTGTGTGCTTTTTGTATCTGTATGGGTATATCTTTCCTTAGGGTGGAAAACTTTTCTTCAATGGTATTGTTGAAGATCTGTTCTTTGCCGTTGACCTGATACTTTGCTCCCTAATCTCCTCCTATCATTTGAAGGCTTGGTCTTTTCACTGTGACTTATAATTCATGTGTGCTTCTTTTCTGTGTTATTTTTATGTAGTATTTTTGTTTATTTCATCTGAACCCTCTACTTTAACTTAGAGCCCTAATGTTCTAGATTCTGCTTAATTCATTCCACTTGCAAAATCTTCCCTTGAATTTTCTAGTTGGGTTATTGGGCTTTTAAATTCTGTCTGAATTCTCTTCAAATTTTCTATATCTTTTTTGAATGCCATTTTCAAAACCTGGATTGCCTTCACTATTTAGGTATTTTTAAGTTCATTCTCTTTCAGTTCATTGAGTTGTCTCTTTGTGTCTTCAAATTATTTGAATTCTTTCATGAAGCTTATGATTCTTCTTTTAAATTTTGTGTCATGGGGTTCATCTAGGTAATTCTCATTGGGGAATATTTTATTATACTAGTGGATTTAGAGGGAGAATGCTCTCTTGCTCTTTCCTATGTGTTTGGGGGATGAGATCTTGTCATGTGGACTTTTTTTGTTAGTTCTGTGTCTGGGATGAACAGAGCAGCTTGAAACAGAACAAAAAAAATGTGCTGACTGCATTAGGCCTAAAGGTTGAAAATGGATTAAGTAGACTGAAGTCTCATGGACATGGTGGAGCAGGGCTTGGCTGGAGTGCCAGATGTGCATCCTGGTCTAAGTCTGGGGTACCAGATGTGCATCCCGGTCCAAGTCGGAAGTTTAGGGTAAATCTGGAGGTTAGTGATGTTACATGGAAACAAGGATCAGTCAGAGTCACATTGGTAGACCCTTTCATGTATGCAGAAACTGGCTTGGTGGAAAGGTTGGATATGGCACATTCAGAGCCTATACATTGTAGGTAATCAGAATATTATTCAGCAAGGGTGAGCAGACTACATTAGGGCAGTGATTTGAGACCTGGGCGAGATCTGGGGGTTGAATAAGGGTTGTGAGAGTATAAGTTAGACTTACTAGGCTAGACCCTGAAGAAGGGTTTGAAGGGTCTACCTGGGCAGTGAGTTTGGAATATAAAGATTGAGGGTTCTGTAGGCTGGGAAAACAAGTCTGACTATAGTATCCTCTTGACCTCATACCTTCCAAGCACAGTGTACTCCAATATCTCTTGCTTTCCCCTTCATTCTTATGCATGACAGGTTGCTGCAGCTCATTGCTATGGCTTGTGATTATAAGATGATTGCACTGCATATAGCTAGCTTAGGAAGCAATCCAAATTCACAACTCAGCTTGCAGTCTCTGCTTTGTGTGCATGACTGTGTATCACCATAAATTAAAAACATAAGAATTAGAGACTGTAATTCAGACCATTATTAAGTCAGTTACATGTACTATATCTTATTTAATCTTTACTATAAGATCATATTCTTGATTTGTATATAACTTCCAGATACCTGTAATTCCTCAATATTCTAGGTTCTGTACACAATATTTTATATGTGTTAATCTATTCACAGTAACACAATGATGAATATTGTACCTTTATGACTGATGGTTTTTAGCAACGCTCTTACCCTGCTAGGAAAAGTCATGAAACACAACAGAATCCACTAACAAGAGTTTAATTGAGGAAGGGAAAAAGGAGAGGTGTGATCAGGCCTGCTGAAAGGACATATGAGGGAAAAAGGGTGGCGGGGGTAGGGGGGGTGGGGGTGGGGAAGGGGGGCATGGGGCCTGCTTTTTAAGGACCACCCAGAGCATGCGCACACAGGCCCATGTGGCTACTCCATGCATGCTCATAGATCACATGGTCATGCTGGGCATGATTTACATGACCACACAGCACATGGGTTATGTAGGACATATGGTCTGGAAATGACTAGGCAGAAATGACTAAGTGTCCCGCTGGGGCATGCTTGACCATGGGGCATGGCTGGAATTCCTATCAATGACCATCTCTATAGATGAGAAGCAAAGGCCCATACAAATTAAGTGTCTTGTTTAAGATTACAGAGATATTATAATGAGACGGTAGTTCAAACCCAGGCTGATTCTCTCTGGCTTCTACTTCTGACATCCAGGACAGCTGTTTTAAGTTTTAGTACATTAGACTGCCCTGGAGGTCTTGTGAAGGCACAGAGCTATCTGAGAGCTATCTGCATTTCAAACCAATTGCCAATCTGGATGAGGCTCCTCTAGCAACACACATGGGGAGCTGCAGCATAAGACTATCACACTTGGTGCCCATTCAAGACTGTTAGAATAGAGCAGTGAAGTACCTCTGTAAAGTGACTTCTGACACTAACTCCTCAGGATGAAGACAAACTCGAGAGGTGAGGGTCTCCCCCAAACCACTACCATTTCAAGCCTTGGAGTTTCCAGGCTTCATCTCACTTCCAACCAACTGGACACAAATGTGGGAATTCTTACTGTACTTTATTATATGATAATTCACTAGAATAACACATGTAAGGCACAACTATAATTTTACTATAGGAAGGACACAAATCTGCACAGTGTGATGAAAGGGATGACAGAGTGAGACACAGAAGATCCCAGGTGGGAAGCTAATGGTATCCCTTGGGTAAGCAGGGTGTGTTGCCATGGCAGCACAGTGACAAGGTAATGATAGTAGTATTCTCTAGGGAACTCATTCAAGCTCCAGTGTGCAGATACTATGTTGGAGTCTCCTCACATAGTCATGATTGATCAAACCATTGGCCACGCAGATGAATCACTCAAGCTCTAGCCTCCTCCCAGCACTGATGTGATGATGCCACTTCCAGAGACACACCTTTGTTCACACTGATGGTATTTCAAGCCTGGCCAGTCCCCACCCTAAACATCCCTTCTCTTTAGCACAAATCCTGAGCCCTGCTGATATAACAAAGATGTGCCTATTATTCTTGACGTCCCACACCTCCCAGGAGGAAAGGACAAAGGCCAGTCAAAGTCAGATCTTTAGCAAGAACTGCATAAGCCAAATTAACTTGCTTAAAGTCAGTGCATTTAAAGTGGCATGTTTACAACTTGAACTTGGGTTTTTCATATGCAAAGGTGTAAACTCACAATTGCTACATATTCTAGTTCCCTATTATCTTTGTATTAACATGAAAATCCACCAGTAGTTATTAGCAAGACAAGAGATAGGAAAGTGTTAGTAGAGATGGGAAACTGCTAATCTTGGGAAATATAAATTGTTCCTGCCAAAACTTAAACTGAATTTTCTTTCCTATGCCCTTCAAAGGATGAATCTTTCACAGCCCCTCCCCTAGGTCTGTGTAGCTCTGAAAGCACCTTACCTAGTATTTTAATTACCTCATTATCACCAGCAAACATCCTTCCTGCTCTACTTCACAGCATTGCTATATATAAGTCAGGTGGAGCCATCTCTGCAGTGAGGGAGCAAACTGGGTCTCCCATTGTTGCTACAGTACAACCAAGGGCTCATTGCTAATACACTGGATTTCCCAGTGGCAGCCGACTTCCTCTAGTGCAATTATTTGCCCGTGAAGTGTTACAATAAATCAGGGATAAAGTGTAGGGAAGGAATAAGGACCAACATTTATGAGGATTTCCTGTGTCCTCATCCAAAAAAGTCATAATCACTAGGAGGTGAAAAGGCTGTTATTGTCCATACTCTCTAAGTAAAAACTGGAGCAATTAAGAAAATTGATAGTTGCATGGCTTTAAACAGAAAGGAAGGACTTAAACCCTTCTGACACCCTCTTAACTATTGTGTCTATCTTGTCAAGCAATAGCAGGACCTTCATGCAGCCACCATCACCTACAAACACATGCTCTTCATGTTGATGGTGTTGTATTCTACCAGCTATATTGTCTGGGATGGTGAAGAATCTCTTAGTGAAAAACATCAGAATGTAAATCCAAAAAGAGAACCTTTTTATGAATTTTTCTGACATCTAATATCAACACAGGTTCATTATTGCTACATATCTTTCAAAGGTGAGGATCAAGATCTATGCCCTTCCATCATGGCTATTCACCAGGCTCCAAACAGGCATCGACTTAACAATGCCTACTTTATCTAGTGCTATTTTCAAAGGGACAAACACAAGCTCTGGGAGAAAAGACATGCTTTTAATTAAAAATAGGTTTACAAACTACAGTATTTGGCACAGAAACTTTTCTAAAAGTGCCACTTGTGTCTAGCCTTTATTTGATCACTTCCCATTCATTGAGAGCTATGTGTGCCAGAGACAGTATGACTGTCACTGAAGACATTAAATTTGAGGAGGTTACACCAACTGCTCTAACAGACTGTGTAAACAAGAGCTTCAGGGCTTATCCAGACAGAAGCTCATGCAGACACATTCTCTGTGGCCTTTGGATGATCAGATGCTCATGTAAATGGCCAATGCTATGGATTCTTCATTAGGAAGCTGGAGTGTTTGTTTACTTTGGGAAGTAATGCAACATAAAAGTTTCTTGGTAGTGACTATTCAGAAAACTACCAGTAGCTCCATTTGTGACACTTGATGAGGAGACTGAATGCAAAGTGCAATGCCCGGGACCTCTTTGAAGGAAACCCTGACATGCATACAGAAATTTTGCACAGCCACAGAGGAGTCTTTTCTTAGCAGCCACACCTGTCATGCAATATTTTTAAATAAGTCTTTTGAGTCTGTGTTTGTATTATGAAGTCCCAATGTCTTTTCTGAAAATGGTGCTTTATTAATGTTGGCTGTAGTGTTCCTCATTAGGAATTCATGTCTGCCATGGCAGTCTCATATCAGTCCTGAATCTGCTTTATCAAAATGTAAGGCTATCACAAAATGAAATGCTATTTATATGATAATTAAAGCTCAAGCTGAAAACTCTTGCTAATGTAGAAATTTACCAAATGCAGCATGCTTTTTGCCTCAGTACAGCAGTCTGAGTATTGAGAACTCTGTTTGCTTGCTACTCTGAGCTTCTACGTGTGTAAGAGTAAAATAAGTAGAGACTTGCTTGCATAGCATCATGGTGATATGATGCAATTGGATCGAATCACATATGTTGCCATCCAGAAAAAGATTTGTGCAGCCTTTGCCATTTGGACAATTTTCCGTTGCATGGCTGATCTGCCTGGCCGTCCAACTATATTTTATGTGCCTCTGGGCACTGCTTAATGTAGTCTCACCCCATTAGACTCATTGCTTTTTGTATAAAAGACTGGAGTTTACAGCTAATGTCAAACATGACATTCATTTCTAGTTGTCAAGTTGACTGGTGAATATTCCCTTTCTCCTTTGTTAATTGTATGTCAGTTATTTTAGCCAGTGTCGTTTATATCATGTCATTCACTTTACTCAAAACACTTGGCTGATTGACATTCTCAGCCTAGTTCCTGGTATAATATTTGGAAAGATCCTTATGAAGTGGGTCATAAGTTGACTATCTTACTCATTATAAGGAATTTCCCCTCTTAATGCTAAGTAAACTGTGACGATTTCCAGACACAGATAGCTAAGTGTCCTTGATATGTTTCAGGAAAGTTGGGCCAGGTCTCGAATGGGTGCCATTCATCCTGAGAACACAGCCCTCTTAGAAATACATATACAAAGACAAGGGTTGTCAATGCAACCTGCTTAAAAATTTTTTTTCCTGGGTTGTGGCTTCCTGAAGCAATAGGCCATTGGTTTTCATATAATATATAAAGTATTATGTTTTTACAAGGGTTTTGGCACACAGAACCCCACATGAAATGTTAGCACTTAATGCGGAATATTGGAGAAGCAAAGGCCTGGCTTGCCAGATCCCTGGAAAGTACAAGGTCTCCAGTTCAGGGAGTTCAAGGCTGACAACAGTCCTGTATGCCAAATAGCTTACAAAGAGGCAAGTATGCTATGGCCCCTTGTCTGACAGGATTATCCCAGCTGAGAGCTATAGGTAAGAGATCTCAAAGGCACTGACAGTGGCAGTTTGGATACTGTGCCATCCCTGTATGTAGGGTGCTAGGGTGATGATATTCCTGGTTCCAGGCAAAACAACGTGTTTCATGCAATGACCCTGGCTATGGGAGTGGTTCTCCACTTCTCAGTGAAAAGCAGAGTGCAGAAGCGATTATGTCCCTCTCAGTTATATCCTCCTGGGCACAAAGCACTGACATCTTACTCCAGCCACTTCTCAATCTTATACTATAAATCCATCCCTTGTAAGGGTATCATCCTCCTAATTTATTCCAGACTAGAAATACCTTCCTCTGAACTTTCGCTTTACCAGTGCTGATGGAGAATGGTGTTACAATGAGTGATGTATTTAATTTTACTGCAAGTAAAATCCTTGCTGAGGTAGCCCTATGTATCTGACTTTAGATAAAAACCCAGGAGAAGGCCAACAAAAACCATGCCTGATGGGTTTTCTCTATCTCGATAATAAGTTTCTCCACTGACACAGTAAGCCATATCAAGCTGAATTGAAAAAGTAGAAGAATAGGTTTATTTGAGTAAAGCAACTTCCAGGTGTGTTCTCCAGTCCCAGAGATGGGGCCAGAGAAGTCACATGACCAAACTAAAGCAGGGAGCTTATATAGCCTGTAGGTGAAGGGTGATGAAGTGTCTGCCATAGCTGGATTTGTGCCCAAGTATGGCCTAAAGCTGAGCGCTTTAGGCGGGGACTTGGGCTTCTGGCAACTTCAGGGGAGGAGCTGCCACAGCCACCAAGAATGCAGAACTAGGCTTTTTGAGGCCTTTTCTTTGTTGGAGAGTCTCTGAGAGAGTGGAGTTTGAAGAGAGAGGAGTGGGGCTTTCTGTATCAAGCAGGAATGAGTTGGAGGTTCAGCTGAACAATGTCCTCTGGGTATCTGCTCTAGAAAATATGGAACTAAAGTCCTCTACTTTATTTATAGAATCACAGGGTGGGGGTTGTATATGTGTGTGTGGTGCATGCATATTGAGTGTGCATACAGAGGCTGCAGGAGGACATCTGTGTATACATGCACATTAAGTGTGCATGCCCCAGTATACACATGCAGAGGCTTTAGTATATATCTTCCTCTATAAACCTCTACTGTCTTCCTCTATTATCTCCTTGAGGAGGGCTTCTCACTGTACTGAAGTTCACTATTTCATTAAGCTGACTAGCCAGGAAGCTCTGGGGATCTGCTTGTCTCTGTCTCCAAATACTGGTGTCATGTGCAGCCAGGCACAGCTTTTTACATAGGGGCAGAGGATTCAAATTCACATCTTTGGGCTTGTAAAAAAAAAATCAGCCTTATCCACTGAACAATCCCCTTAGCCCCAGGTCTCAGATTTTTTTTTTTTTTTTAGAATAACAAATTATAATTTTAAAACCAGTTAGTTTTCTACATGACTCAGAGTGGGCAATTATATTTAATAGAGGATTGTAGATATTTTAGAGATACAAAGTCATGCTAGAACCTATTCCTGGCTGTGGAAAGGAAAGGTTCAAGGGGCCGTACATAAGCAGGTAGCAGGGACCTGCAGAATGTTTGATGAAGATTCAGAAAACAAGAGGAGGTGGATGTGGCCACATGCAGGCAATGAGGGACACAGGGAAAACACAACCAGGGAAAATGCTGGGCAAAGAAGTTTCAGGGGTTTCCTGGTACCATCGCACCAAATTTCCATGGTAAATTCTCTCTCTGGATTATAGTTGATGTCATTTTTGCATTTAAAATAATTTTAAGAGTCTAATACTCTAATGGCCTGGAGTGGAGGGTCTGTGGAGCAATGAAGAACACTAGCACCACAGTGGCTCACCATCCAGGCATTGTGTGGCTCTTGCCTAACTTCTTCCCCTGAGTTTCTCTCCCTCCCTAGATTCTCCAGTTCCTGGTCTTCCCGTAGGTTTGGAAACACAATTTCCATGTCTACTCAGGGCCTCCTCTGATTCACTTGCTCTCCCATCATCCAGCCTGTGGTGATTTGAAAGAAAATGTGCCCCCTCAAAGGGACTGATGCTTTTAGGAGGTGTGGCCTTGTTGAAGCAGGTGTGGTCATATTGGAGGAAATGGGTCGTTGTGGAGGCAGACTTTGAGGTTTATATGCTCGAGCCACACCCAGTGTCTCAGTCCATTTCCTATTGCCTGTGCAAGATGTAGAACTCTCAGCTACCTCTCCAGCACCATGTCTGCTTACATGCCTCCATATCCCACCATGATGATAATGGACTGAACCTCTGAACTGTAAGCTACCCAATTAAATGTTTTTTATAAGAGTTGTCATGGTCATGGTGTCCCTTCACAGCAATAAAAACCCTAAGACACAGCCCTTTACTCTAATGCTACCTATTCCCAATAGCTCCCTGACCTCCCCATTCATATATCCTGAAAGATATTATGTCTGTTCCATGCCAGGCTGTTCTAAACTGTTTGTACCACTTGTGATCATTTGGACAACTTTACTTAAGTCCATGTTTTTTCTACAGTGTTCACCTCTTTATTGAGAGTGCCTCACAGCCTGTGAATATTTGCTAAATGAACAAATTCTAAAGAAAAAGGGCAAGAAGAACAAATTTAAAAAAAAAAGGTAGTTTAAGAGTATATCAAGGTTACCAAAGCAAGAGCTAAGAAGGAATAATTCAGCCTAACAACTTGCCACAAACCTCCAGCCATCATATGTGAGATGAAGAGCTGGGAATCCATGTATGCTTAAAGGAAGAGCTGATGTCAGAGTGCTGCAGAGCATGGGAACACAGAGGATTCACATCATTTTTTTTTTCTTGAGTTATTTTATCTCTCCAAATCTGTATCCTGTGTTATCTCATCCAATACTTAGGAATGGCTGTTTGGTTTCGTGTTTTATAGATACATGTTTTTTTTCACAGTCATATTTATTAAATAGCTCACAGCACTTCCATGTCAAGCAAACTTCTGAGCACTTAATGTTCTACGTGTTATTGTTGATCATTACCCTACCAGGTAGTCACATTTCCATCCTTCCTCTATAGATGAGAAAAGAGGCAGGAAGACTATCCTGGCCAAGAATTCAGAGCTAGTAAATAGCAGGTGCAGACCCAGGAAAAGTAACCTGGCTCCAGGGACAATCTATAAAGCAACTGCATTAGGGCATCTCACCCTGGAATCAACCAAACAGCCTCCATTCTCAGAATGCACACTGATATTAAAAGTCCATCCATCCTCCCCATACATTACTTTCCTAATCACAGCGAAACATTGCATTTGGATAAAGTGCACACTCATATGCCTCATCCTGAATGAGAGACCTTTCAGCCCCGCGGACAACCTACTAATAAATGGAAGAAGTGGTGTGGTCTTAAATTCATTTGTCTCACAGAAACCTTGTAGTGCGTCTTGTTATGTGATGGGGTTTATTGTAGACATCTGGGATGAGTGACTCTGAGATGTGATTCACACCACTGTACCTGTGCCCTGCCTGAAGGGATTAACTCCAAAAGCCCCCTAAGGAGATCTTCAAAAGTAGCATGTTAACAGAACAGGGACACATTTGCTAAATTAATGGTATAGCTTCATCTAATCCTCCCTAACTCTCCGAAAACACTATCAGGTCTCTTAACAAACCATATTTTATCTCACCATTAAGTTGTTATAATTACTCACTATTTGACCAGATGGTGAATAATTCTCAAAGTCAGGCCAGGTGTTGGAGAAGCAGAGATAATCACAAAGCTCATGACTGTGTGAAACTAATTTAAAATGCTGGAACAGAGGCACAGTGGTGTCTGATGTGAAGACTCCCCCTCTCCCCCCATACACACAAAAGAAAAAAGAACAAAGAAGGAAAGAGATTTTATAAAAATGATTATTTGGGCAATATGAAACTAAATAGACGCAGTAGTGTTCAGTTACACTGTCCTTAATGCTGAATTGTCTGTCAATCGGCCAATGCTTTTATAGGTGTCATGTCTATTTGTGCCTTTAAAAAGACACCAACAATAAACACTTTAAAGGGTTCAAAATTCACACCTGTCTGGCCTCAGACAATGTCAACTCAAATAAATCTCAGGCTTGGATGCAATCTAATACTTCTAGTATTCCTCTTCTACACATACAGCTAACAGATCTCTCAATCCGTTTTCAAATGAAGAACTCCCATTGGATATCCTTGCCAGCTTTCTGTCCTCCACCACAGAAATGACCTAACTAACGACAGAAAGGATAATTTAGTGAAGACAGAGTCCCAGAACATATTTCTTGAGGCTTTTTAAAATCGTGCACGCATGCACACAAGCGTGTGTGTGTGTGGGGGGGGGTGTATGGGTGTGTGTGTGGGTGTGTGTGGGTGTGCAGGTGCCAGTGGATGCCAGAAAAGATCATTGGATCCCCTTGATCTGGAGTAACAGAAAGTTGTGAACTGCCCACTGCAACTTCTAGGAATCTAATTCCGGTCCTCAGTTAGAACAATATAAACTTTTAAACACTAATCTATCTCTCCATCTCCTCTTGATGTTTGCTAATGATATTGCTGATCAAGTATAGAGTATTCCACATTTTTAGTATGGGCTTATTTAAATAACTGACGATCAGACTTGGACCTAAGGATCGTGAACTTACCCAGCATTGTGGATATGTGACCTGTGTCCAAGAGCTACCTTTAAAGAAACTGTATACTTAGTCTTAATCTCTGCTGTCGGCATGTTGAAATTCCTGGTGATTTTTAAACAAAGGGTCTTAATTGTTCCATTTGCAGTGAGTCTTACAAGTTACGTTTCATTTCCTGACTGGGTGATTTGCTTAATCTTTCTGAACTACAATTTCACTGTCTGGATTCACCAGGAGTCTGTAGGGATCAGGTGCTTCTAGGTCCTTGGAATCTTGTTCAAAAAATTAAAGAAGCCCACACCAAGAGTAAAGTATTGCTAGTAGTCTAAGCTGGGGTCATCCTTGTGGATTCCTGGGAATTTCACTAGCACCGGGTTCTATCTGTATCCTGTTCAGAAAGTCCTTCATATCCTATGCCTATGAGTTCAAGCCTACTACCACTTTCTTGTCTACCAGATTTAGGGTACTTGTTCTTGTGCTGAGGACTTGATCCATTTGGATAGAATATGGTGTTACAGAAAGATAAAGAGGGGAAGTAGAACTGGAGAACTAAATAGGGAGGAGGGTGGAAGAGGAGGGTTTGCATAAATTCTATGGCCATCTTCTCATATAATTAAATTATCTGTTGATGGTGTGTAAAACTAACACAATGCAAAAGTTGTATAAACAGTTGTCACACCGTATTGTTTAGGAAATGATAGCAAGAACAATGTTTATATAATTGTTCATTACAGGCGCAGTCTGTTCTTACCTCCCCAGGTTCAATTTCCCATTAGTTCAGTCCATGGATGTGGACACAAATGTTCAACTGCAATATGTGCTAGACTTCAGCCACAAGGTGGGAGATATGACTGCAATAAGAGTCCCATAGCCACTACTTTCCTGTTATTGACAGTTTATCCAAAGGACACACATTGGGCAATCATTGTAAATGTGAAAATCTTAAGTGGAAGTTCTTTGTGACTAGAAGATTGGACAAGGAGAAAAAAGACTCAGGGTTCAGAGAAGACAACAAGAAAGAGTGCTGTAGGATGGTCTGTATGTCAAATTACTCTGATTGGTCAATAAATAAAACACTGATTGGCCAGTGGCTAGGCAGGAAGTATAGGCGGGACTAACAGAGAGGAGAAAAGAACAGGAAGGTGGAAGGAGACACTGCCAGCCGCTGCCAGGACAAGCAGCACGTAAAGATGCCGGTAAGCCACGAGTCACAAGCCACGAGCCACGTGGCAAGGTATAGATTTATAGTAATGGATTAATTTAAGATATAAGGACAGTTAGCAAGAAGCCTGCCACAGCCATACAGTTTGTAAACAATATAAGTCTCTGTGTTTACTTGGTTGGGTCTGGGCGGCTGTGGGACTGGCAGGTGAGAGAGATTTGTCCTGATTGTGGACCAGGCAGGAAAACTTGAGCTACAAAAGAGCATTGAAGTAAAGGCTTATTGTATGAGTGGATATCATCTGGTCCAAAGTAGAAGGAGGTTGTACTTCATCAAGAGCCCATAGTGCAAAAGGCTTTGGTAATGAGAGCATCTATTTGAGGCATAGAAAATATTCCACAAGCCAAGGAAATACAGAGCAAATTAGGCTGCAGAGGTTGGATATAGATTTTTGAGTGTAATTAGATTTGTAAAAAACTAACAGAAAATTTTAAGCAAAGTTAGCTTTATGCATGATTAGAGTAGCCTTTTATAGAGAACCTAGTTCTAACTCTGCAGCAAGTAACTAGTCTGCCAGGTCTGACCTGATGTTTGCAGACACTTCCTACTGCCCGTCAAGTGTGAGTTTGTCAGAAATAGAATTGCCAACAGGAAGAGGAGCGCACAAATGCCCGGGAGGATAACTGCTCAATGGCCAACCTGCTGTGGTTGATGAAAGATATTTTCTGTTTTGAGAGTGAAGACTTCTTACTATGCTCATGTTGGATAAATGAAAGGTGTCTGTTTCCTTCTATTGGCCCAAAGCAGGTGCCACTGTAACTGCTGAAATGATGGTGTATTGGCTTTTAATGGTACATTTTAAAATAGTCATCCCATTTACTGTTTAGGCAGATAATTTACTTTTGGAAATGTGGGTCAGTGTAATGGGAACTCCTAAGCTACCATTTTAACTAAATGGTTAACTAAACTGAGTTAACTAAACCAGCATCAAAAAATGAAAGAGAAGCCATATCGCCTATGAATTGAAGTAAAAATCAGCATTGCTTTTTCTAGGAGTCAATATGGAAGGGACCCATTTGGTTTTACACGACCTAAATTTTCTATGTTCAAATTTGGGTGTGAGATAGGTCAGCAGGTCAGACTGTACAGCCTTTGGGTGACCTAGGAAAACTGTCATCTCTGAGGACTGAATTTTAAATCAAACAACTCGTAGAAGAACACAGATCAGTATGACAGACACAGATCAGTGTCTATTTTCTTTCCATCTTTCAGAAACTGATGGTGGTAGCATTGGACTTCAATCTTTGAAGAACTATATATTGAAGAAAATGTTAAGTAAAAATGCATTTAAGGATTTGTTTTTAAAACCTTCTACCCTGTATTTGAGAGCACTTGTCCTATGTTATCTTAATAAAACATGCCTTGTGATTATTTTAGTAAGCCTTCTGCTCTCAGTCCTATTTGCATAAATTTGTGAATGGGAGCAGCATAGAATCACAGATTAATCACATCACCAAGAGGTATACTTAGCTTGATTTACATTGGTTGTGTACATCATCCACAGATCATAGGCTCTATAACAAGCATTCAGCAGATTTGCTCTAAATGAAAAACCTCACCCAATGGCTTGAGGCTAGACATGGAGGTGGAGTTGGCAGCAGGAAATTGCAGAATCTGTAAGGCTATGGCTATCTGCAATCTCCTTCCAGCCAACATGGAAACTGGGGTCCTTGTTGGGTTGCTGGATTTCAGAGTGATGTTTTTAGTCACCAAAAAGAGTACTCCAGGAAGATAGAAATCAACAGCAAGGAAGACAACGTAACTAAAGGAGCAAAGTAGAATCTCTTTCAGATGGTGGATCACTTATGGCAGTGCCAGGTGTTAAGCTCTCGGAGTTGACAGAAGTGTAGCAGGCAAAGCTTGGCTCCTCCTGGAATAAAACTAGAACCAACTGCAAGCGGCATGACAGCCATTCTGCCTCAGCACCCTGTGCGGAATCCGATCCAGAATCTGAAACAGATAGTTAGGAACAAATCGTGGTCGTGGAGGTGCTTACTGCTTTGTAGACTAAGTTTGAATAGGTATTAGCAGCCATTTTCATCAAGCCATAGTGAGGCTCTTCTTGAACGAGAACAGGCCTTATGATGGTCTGAGTCCTGTCTTTGACTTTATCCAGTGTCTGTGCTGTGTGCTTTCTCTAAACATTCCTTACAAAGAAGCCATGGTATTTGGGCTCTTGGCTGCTTCCTGGCAGCTAGAGTAGGGGGAAGCAACTGTTTATCTCCTAGAACTACAAAATTGGAAAGCAATTTTAATATGATACATGCTCAGGATTTACTATCAACTAAGGTGCCATGTCATACCCAACAGGAAAATTACAAGAAACAGTGACTGACTGGACTTGAGATAATTCCCTGTAACAAGAACCCTAAGAATTCCAAAAGATATATTACTAAGATCTTCACTAACAAAAGGGTGTGAATAGTATTGCCAGAGAAGAAATGCTGAAGAATTAGATTAAGCAGGAAAAGAAAATATAAATAAATAAAAAATAAACAGCACAGTCTTATAGCATTCTCTTTTGGATCTCAATACAAAACCTGCTTTTTTTTTATACGTACCTAAATGGAATGTGAGCCTTCTGTTAATGTATGAAGAGAAATTTTCTATTTCAGCACTTCTATTTCCTCATGTGTGTTTGCTGGCTGACAAACACAAATTCTTAAAATGTAAAGGCTAATAACATGTGAACATGAAATGTCAGTGTTGAACCTCGGCAGATGTTTCAATAATTTAAAATGGAGGCATATGTAACTTCATCTCTTTGCATAGCAAGGTACATCTTGGAGAGGAAATATAATAACCAGACATGAAACTTATTTCATATTACCCCAAAAGAACATAGGCCTGCACTTTACTATAGAATCACCGCTTATGAATGTGCATTCCTTAGAACCCTCATTCAGATAATTGTCTCAAAGCATAAAAGTAGTTTTTTATGGAATAGCATACAGTAAAGTTAGTGTGTCTCCAGGAGAGAATTTTTCCCAGTTATTTCTTGAGAAAACTGTGTATTTTTTTTAATCCAAGTTTCAGAAAATGAATAAATAAAAAAACAAGGAAAGAATGATATTATTCTCCCATGGTGTTTATGCATGCCATCCAATGTAGATATTGATTAGTCTAACGAATCCGATGACATAGAATTAAAGCTGACAGAGGATCAAAGCCTGCAGTTTGGGGAGAAGGCCGAAGAAGGTAGCTAGCTATACTATGACACAGCTGCCCTTGCTCGTGTGCCCTTGACATGTCCAAGGCTGGTCTGCTCCAGGTCAGAGTCAATGTCACAATCAAAATCAGCAATAATAGGTTTCTAGGTAGAATATACGTTACACCAGGAATAGCCATGCAAGAAGGAAGTTCTGAAAACAAAATGGGTCCCGAGAGAGCTTCAACTCCTGGTTCTGTACAACTTCGCTGCTTAACGTTAGGATATAGATTTTATTTTATTCAACTGAAACTTGATGTTTTCTGGTGATTTTCAGTACTTGAACTTTGAGGTTTGGGCAAAGACCAATAATTATTTAGCAGAAAAAAATAATAATTACGGAGAATGCTTGGACTATTGTAGCTCCTGATAGGAAGCTGTTGTAAAGTCTGAACTGGCTGAACTAATGTCATTTCAAGTGACAAAGCCAACACTGGAGCAAGCAGACAAGAAACACGTACTTTTAAAAAAAGGAAAGAAAGAAACATCTCAACCCTGCACCAAGAACTACAGGCTACTAAGGAATGCTGAGAATGAAAGAAACAGTCTTCCCCAGGGAAGAACACATCAATTGCTTATCTAATACCAAATGTTCAACCCTGAAAACAGACTGAGGAGGTTGTATTTAGGAGTGGATATGTGATATATATATATAATTAACTAATTAATTGGATTAATTAACTGAATTAATTAATTTAATTGGAAATAATTAAAGAAAGAACCATGAACTGGAAAAAGAAAAAAAAAGGTTTTGAGGGAGGTAAGGAAAGAAGGAAGTGAAGTGATTGTTATAATCTTAAAAAGAAGAAATAAAATTGTGTGGAACAAAAGAAAAACCATCTAGAATGTCATAAGAAGTCCAAAGTATCATATACAACAATTAGTACTTTGTCTTATAATTTCACTTTTATAATAACTTTTCCATGTTAAATGTCCTTGCTGTAATGTTTCAGCTTTAAATACTCTTAGTTAATGTTTACATTAATATTCTTTCATTTTTATAGTTCATCTTTCTTTCTTCAACTCTTTTGATGCAGGAGCTCATGAAGCACAGGCTACTCTTAGAATTTGCACTGTGGTGAGATGCCAACCTCGATCTTCTGATTTTTTGATTTTCCTGCCATTGTTTCAGAGTTAGAACTAAGTTCTTTAAAATTTTATACTATAATATTATATATATATATATATATATATATATATATATAGAGTGTGTGTGTGTGTGTGTGTGTGTGTGTGTGTGTGTGTGTGTGTGTAGGTCAGAGGACAACTTGGCAGATTTGGTTTTTTCTTTCAATCATCAAGGTCCTAGGGATCAAATTCAAGTTGCAAGACTTGGCAGCAAGTGCCTTCTCTGCTGAACCGTGTTGTCAGGCCTCAATTCTTCATAAAAGACCACTCTAGTAATACAGACAGATAACTTGGCTTAAAACCTTCCATTCGGTTCATATACATCTAATTACACTCAAATCTGCATCCAACATCTGCAGCCTCATTTGCTCTGCACTTCCTTGGCCTGTGGGATATTTTCTATGCCTCAAATAGATGTTCTCATTCCCAAAGGCCTTTTTCACTATGGGCTCTTGATGAAGGACAACCTGCTTCTACTTTAGGTCAGGTGATACCCACTCATCTCATAGGCCTATATTATTCTTGAATTTCTTCTCTGAACCCTGAGCTTCTTCCCAAGCCTAATCTCGTAGCCACACTGAGCTTCCCCTTTAAGAATGTTCACATTTGCAATGACTGCCCAATGTGTGTCCTTCTGTTGGACTATCAATAACAGGAAGGTAGTAGCTATTACAGTCTTAGTGTAATTATGTCTCTCAACTTGTACCTGAAGTCTAGACCTTATTACAGTTGAACATTTTTGTGCATATCCATGGACTCAAGTAATGAGAAACTGAACCTGGGGAGGTGAGAACAGACTGGCCCTGGAATGAACAAGTCTACAAAATTTGTTCTTCCTATCATTTTCTAAACAATGTAGTGTTTCAACTATTTAGGCAGTCTTTGCATTGTGTTAGTATTACTGGTCATTTACAGATAATTTAATTATATAAGAAGATACATGTAGATTCTATGCAAATGCTCCTAAACGAGTTGAGTAGTGATAGATTTGAAGAGTCTACAGGCATCCTGGAACCAAACCCTCAGATATACTGAGGGAAAATGACTCCATTTAGTGAATTAAAAATTGAATAAGTATAATTATTTGAGTGGACTTGGTTCCAATGACCATTTCTGATTTGTACAAGATCTGCTTCCCAATTAAAAATGTTTGAAAATATATAATTATGAATGCCCACCTTTTATTGCAAAGATCATTTGAAATTGTCCTTTCAGTAACTGTAGTCTTTATAATTTCCCAGAAGTACGTGGAGGAGGTACTTGTGTGTAAGAAAGTGGGCCTCAATGCTGGGCCCCACAGTGTCAATGTCAGAGTACTTCTTATGATCCCTTCCATTACAAGAAGACGTGAGAGAGAGTGTACTATGGTGCTATTTCTCCTCTTCCTTTTGAATAGAATCCTACTGGTTAGCATAGTCAACTCAGGCATACTTGTTAATATCTGCTTAGAAAGCTAATCTCCCAAGTCCACCAGCACTCAGGGAAAGTAAACTTCACATATGTTTCTAATATTTTTTGTGTGATTTTTTTTCCTTTCAGGTTTAGTAGCATGCATTCTTCTTGACAGGGAATCTACCTGTCATTCTACAGCTTGAGATGCTGAACTCTAGGAGCAGCATGTTCTTAACTGTTCCTCATGCATGCATAAGGCACCGCATGCCAACATCCACCAGCACTGCCTCTGGTTGCTCTTTCACAGGCTGGCATGGACATGCAAATGAAATGTACAAGGCATTTGGTGTGTCCAGAACACATCTGCTCTTATTTGTATCTCTTTGGTACATGATCAGTGTCTGATCTTGTGATCAATTCAAAATGTTTGGTCTCTCATATAAGCTTGCGGAGAAACCCATTTTCAAATAAGCTGTATCTTCAAAAATCTTTAAATTATTGACATCATCCAAAATATTGGGTGTGCTTGTTTGTGGTCAATATATGTATGACACATTCTGATGAAGGAATACTAATGACTCCAAAACAGATTAGAATGTGGTGAAGAGAATGATTTGGAAGGGAATGAATGGATTGAAAATGAAGAGTGAGAAAACATTCATGATAATTATAATCATTTCCATATCCAAGACTCAGCATGGCTGCTAGGGCCCTACTGGGCATTACCCACACAACCATTGTCTGTTCACTGTCATAAGTGGATGAAACTCTATGGGAGCAAATTTTACATTTTAAGGTGTTTTTTCTTTAATCACTCAATATTCCACATATTCCTAAGTTGTTTCATGTGGTGTGTGTGTGTGTGTGTGTGTGTGTGTGTGTGTGTGTGTGTGTATGCAAAATTCCTCAAGTTGTTTATGAGCGATTGTGACAATTTTTTCTTGGCGCTAAGCCCAGTTTGGCTTGCTTTTCCCTTTATGCATATGTATCATGTCCCAGATTGCTTAGAGAGGAGCACTTGCTAATTAGCATTATTATATATAGAATGGTTAAAAATGAACAAAAATGTGGAAAATATCTATAGTTCCAGAAGCAGTAGAAGCTGTAGTAGCAATGTGGAATGGGATGCAAATGCCCCTGAAGAAAAGACATGGGCTACACATCTGCCTTTTCTCTTGGGTTGTGTCAGAGAGGCAACTCCCAAGATACATTATCCAGACACACACACAAAAAAAATTATTAGGTTCTGAAGGACTGCTTTATTTTAAGAGTGAACTCATAATCCAGCTCTTCCCAACCAAGAGAAGCTCGGGTGGCCTAGTTATTACATCATTCTGCACTCTCATTTACCATTCAAACGAGAGAAGTGCTCATTAATTTCAAAAGAACTAAACTGCCCTAGGAAAGTGTTCAGAGATGAGATGAAGACAGTGTGACCTTTAGTAAAAAATATTCAGAAATTCTGACTTTATTAAAAAGTAGACAAATGTCCGGGAGGATTAAAATCCCTTTCATTAGAGACATGAAAAGCAAAATGCATTCCACTGGCCATCAGGAAATTTCCCAATGGGGTTCTCAAGACCAGGCAAGTACTGGATAACTAATCGGTATTTCGAACTGGGTTGCTCATGTACTTGACTGCACACAACACCTGGAGACAGTGGTCTCATAATTGGAGCTGAGAGGACTGTGACCTGTGGATGCACAGTGAACTTGCTCACTGTGTCTTGACTGATTTTATTGCAATATATGTAATGGACTAGATCAGGGTTCCTTCCCTCTGCTCCTGTCTACCACACTGTGTGCCATGGTGGGAGAAGGTTATCTTTAGGGTCTGTTGGAGGAGATTACTGGGTGCCAGTGCTTGGTGTGATGGCTGTAGGTGCCTCCTGGTTTCTTTTGCCACTTTTGTCACAGACTAGTGAATGTTGGACACTATTGTTTAAAACTATCTTTGACTATCTGTCTGTCTTACTTGCAAAATTTTTTTCTACTACTTTGAGAACAAAGATCTAAACTAACTGAGCGGGGGGGATTACTTTTATATAACATTTGCTTTTTTTTTAGTTAAAGTGTATTTTGAGGGTTTTCCAGAGATGTAATGTGTCACTGTAAGCTTTTTCACTTAATGAGAATGAATGTGTTCCCTGATTTTACACAAGCAAAAGAATAAAAATAGTCCTAATGTAATAAATCATCCCACAAAGCAAATCTCTGTGATTCCTCTCAGAGATTTATGATAGAAGACAATGAATTTCAGGATTACCATGATCAAAGACAGGAACAAAACGCAACCCCAAAACTTGTTTTGAAATATATCAAGATTATTTTAAACTTAAGAAGCTGAAAATTATAGCCCAGCCTTATGAACAAAGGAAGTTCTGCTGCCCACATATCTGTGAGGTGCAGAGCACCACAGAGATGAAGCCGGGTGCTTGCCTTCCTGTGCTGCTGCTGACACTCATCTGGGGTGCTCCTCCAGACCTGCATTCTGGTGTGAAGACTGTGGCTCTTGCATCATTCTCTCCCCAGTCCATGTCCAACAGCAGGAAAATATGTGTTTCATAAATTGTGTTTCGTAAAAGTGATCACCACCGTCTCATGTGGCTGTTCTATGATCAGGGAAATGCAAGGTGCTGGGTTCCACGTGCCAAAGTTGGAAATCAGGCTAAGCCATGTCATTCATGCCACATGGAGAGCATCCCTCAGAGAAAAGTGAAGGCAAGTTTACAAAAGAAGAAGCCAAAAAAGAAGCTTTGGTGTAGAGGAAAATAAAAGCAGGTGCTAATACAGTGGAATTACTCATCTCTCTACAGAGAATTCAGAACACCTATCACGAAGAAATTTAACAGAATCCATGACCCCATACCCAGCAGTACATTCAGTAATGTGTTGATGAATTTCTGTCTCAGATTCCCTACATATTCCCGCACAGTTTAATCTGCTTTATGTTTAAACTATATGCTCATTTCTCTTCACAAATGGATCATCAAAACTCATGTATTCTTGGACAGCACAATTTTTTATTTAATATTATTCTATGAAGGCTCTTTAGAAATGTTAAGGTAGTTCTCATGTGAATTCCTCTAACCTAGAGAAAATGCTTAACAGGGAACCAGATACTTAAGTACACACTCTGCTCTTAGGAAAATACGTTGAGTGTGAAAAAGATACAGAAATTCTTGGTTGGAAATCATATATACTTAGCATGATTTGGTGGATGTTCTTTGAGTAGATTCCCCTCAACATAGCACTATACAGTAATTTTTTTGGCCATGATTTCCAAATGATAACATGAATTTTAATGGTATTTTTTTTTTGACTAATGCCTCATCACTTATTTGACTAGTCTCCATGGTGGCACTTTAAGCATTATAAATCAAATTATTAGGTATAAAAAATAACTTCAATGAATGTTCTTAAATATAAACCTCATTTTGTATCTCTAATTATTTCCTAAATGGTCTGAAATACTTTAAGTCTTTTAACACCCTCCAGAAAGACAATTTCATTTATATTCACAACTCTGTCCTGCCTCAATTTGATATGCCAGACTTTATCAACTCTCCGTGGGAGACCTTACCCTCTTTGAGGAGTGACTTGGAGGGGGGGGGGTGGAGTGGGAGGAGGTGGGGGAAGTGGGAGGAGGGGAGGGAGGGGGAACTGTAGTTGGTATGTAAAATGAAAAAAAATATAAAACAAACAAAAAAACAAAATCAAAGAGAAAAGAATAAATCTTAGTATTCAAGTTGTTTTATTTTAAATATTAGGATTTACAAGTATAACTAAAAATTTCACAGTCTCATTACTGTTGTGGTGATATTTTATTTGTGCTGAAATGTGGTGATATTTTATTTGTATGTTAATAAATAAAGTTTGCCTGGAGATCAGAGGACATAGCCAGCCACAAACGAAAGTCAGGCAGTGGTAGCACATGCCCTTAATCTGATCACATGGCTCTGTGTTTCTTGTTTAATAAGACTGTTTAGATATTTGTCTGCATTACTGCGGCTAGAAAGATGGCTCAGCAATTATGAGCATATACTCCTTTTTCAGAGGACTCATGCTCAGTTCCTAGCACCCACATCAGTGGCTTATAACGCCAGTTCCAAAAGAATCAGATACCTCTGGCTTCCATAGCTCCTGAACTCACACACACACACACACACACACACACACACACACACACACTCACAATTTAAAAATTTTTTAAATCCTAAGTCCCATTAATATAGTAAGTTCTGTTTCATTGTCTGCTAGCCAATACTATAAATCAATTCCATGTTTTCAGCCATTTCCTTACAAAATTTGAAATATGTTGTCTGGTACACTGTGCTTTCAAATGAAAGAAGCAAATGATTTAGTTGAGATTTTCCACGGGGAAAGAACAAATAGATACATTAGAGGAGATTTATTAGAATTGTCTCACATGAATGTGTAGGCAAAGAATTCCCACAACAGACTGGCTATCAGCAAGCTGGAGAATAGGGAAAGTTAGCAGTATATTAGAAGCTTCAGAACCAGAGATGCTAGGCCAAAGGCCCAAGAAACTAGACCACTTGGTGAAGACCTGGGGTGCAAAGGCCAGGAAGTTTTTAATTTTCTTTTTCCTTTTCCCCCCCTCTCACGTACTGAGGACCACAAGAATCATGGTAGTCTGTCTTTGGATGATATAGTGTTAGAAGATTGCTGTTGGTGTTGATTACCTAAGTTCCATAAACAGTAGTTAAATTAATTTTGGCTAGGTCAGAATTTCCAACAGTTTCTGAAAGAGCCCTAATCGTCTCCTGTCATTATGTAATATGTATTTTTGCAAAGCAGAGTCCTCGGCATTGGCAATTGGAAAATGAAAATATGGATAACTCTGAAAATGTTGCAAATAGTCCATGTCCTACAATATCAAATATTCACCCAAGATTTAATTCTCTATATAAAAAATGAGCAACCCCATTCCTCATTAGTATAAAAACTTATTTTCATCACTAATACATGGTAAAAATTACATCTATATCACAGAATTATCTTAAAATAATTTTTTCTTGATTTATTATAAATTCACTTCTATTTTCTTACCTGTTTTATGTCCCTATATACCAGTGTTATATAAACATTCCTTGGGTGTAAAGGGATTGTGAGTTTAGAAAGTTTAAGATGTGCTGACTCACTGTGTGAAAACATCACATTGTATCCCACAAATATGGACAATTAGTATACATGTGTCTTAGTCACAGTTCAATTGCTATGAAGAGACACCATGACCACAGCAACTCTTCTAAAACAAAGCGTTTAATTGGAGGCTGGCTTACAGTTTCAGAGGTTTTTCCATTATTGTCATGGTGGCATGGAGGCAGTTATGGTGCTGGAGAAGTAGGTAGAAGTCCTCTGTCCTGATCCATAGGCATCAGGGAGGGAGAGACTCTGGGTCTGGCAGGGGGTTTTGAAACCTTAAAGACCACCCAACTGACACACTTCCTCCAACAAGGCCACACTTCTTCATTGTTCTAATTCTTTCAAATAGTGCTACTCCATGGTGACTAGAGTTCAAATATATGAGCCTATCAAGACTATCCTTATTCAAAGCACCACAATGTCCATTAAGACTTTCAAATATAAATTTCTCTTCTATAAATAGTCTAACATATACAGCTAGAAGTAATGCCTACTATAATATCTGGGTGTTCTCTAATCAGTCAAGTTGAGGTGTAAAATAAAATATTATAGTAGACCAATCTACCTACACTAACCCTCTCAACACCGTCTCCCATTCTTAAAGTGTGTCATATTAAACCCTCAAATCATTTTTCTTCAGTGCTATAAATCAAACCTAGAGTTTTATGCTTTACCACTGAGCTACATCTCCAGAACCCTCCACCCCATTTAATTTTGGCAGAATCTATTGCTTCTACCAAGTGAGATGTAATTTGTTTACAATCACTTGTCCAGTAGCCTCACACAATCAAGTCGTTCTTCCCTCCAGCTTCTGTTAATCACACCAATGATTCTACATTCAGGAGAAGACATCCAGGTGGCTGGCTGCATGGGATGGAGATTGTAGTGGAAACACAATGAAAACTCACAAAAAAAAATGAGACACAGGAGGCTTACTGGGGATGCAGTCCACTAATTTTATAGTCTTTTATTTTCCCAGTATAAGATTTCTCCACATCAGTGCTATTGGAATTTCAGACCAGCTGAGCCTTTGTTGTGGGGGATGGGCTGTGCATTATAGTGTGTTTAGTAACATCCCTGATTCCTGACCACAGATGCCAGTTTTGACTCTTCCAAGAGTTAAACCAAACGTGTCTCCAGACAATGCGAATGCCCTGTTTGGACCAAGATTGGTTTGAGTGAAGAACCACTGCTCTTTAGTCTTCAGTCACTGATTTATCTTACAATTAATTCTTTGATAATTTCACACAATATATTCTAATCATATTCACCACCAATTCCTCCCCTTATCTCCTCCAGATTTGCTCTCCACTACCCTACTCCACCCTCAACTTTTTGTCTACTTCCTCCCCCCCTTAATAGCCCATCAATTCTAATTGTGCTATCCACATACTTCTAGTGTGGAGCCATCCACTAGGATGTAGTTGTGGTGGTTTGAATGAGAATATTCCCCACAGGCTCATATATTGAAACAATTGGTCCCCAGTTTGTGAAACTGTTTTGGAAGGAGTAGGAGGCATGGTCTTGTTGGAGAAGGTATAGAGCTATAGAATTTAGAGTTTGCCATGCTGGGTACTGCTTTGGTCCAATGTTAATTTACTATACTCCCTTTCCTCCCTTTTGGAATTATAATGTTTTATCTCTGTCATAGCATGTTGGAAGTATGTGATTTGCTTTGAATTTGAGTTTACAAGGGGTTATAATTAAGATATTACCTTGAGTCTTGAAAGAGGCTTTGGATTTTTAAACAATCTTGAGACTGAAGTACTGTGGGGGCTTTTGAAGTTGGACTAAATACATTTTGCATTTTGATGTGGCTAGAAGCTTATGGGGGCCAGAATATGGTCATCTGGAAGAGAATGGCCCCAATAGGCTCATGTATCTGAATACTTGATCCCCAGCTGATGGAACTGTTTGAGATTAAGGGATGTAGGTTTCTTGGAAGAGGTATGTGTTATTGGAAGCGGACTTTGTGGTTTTCAAAGCCCATGCCATTCCCAATTAGCATTTTGTCTGTGTCATGGTTGTTGTCTGAGGATGTAAACTCTCAGGTACTAATCCACTGCCATACCTGCCTACCTGCTGCCATATTCCCCATTATGATTGTTACCCTCTGGAACTATAAGTCCTTATACGTTCTATTTTATTTAAGTTTCCTTGGTCATGACATTCTTCACAGCAATAGAAAAGTCACTAATATAGTGATTGAACTACTAGGAGTAACACCTTTAAAGAAAACTAACTCTCCCTCCCCATAAGCTGTTAACTGTACATAGCACCTCAGTTAGGGGTGGGAGTTCTTCAACCCCTTCCCATTCTGTGCTAGAATATTGACTGTCCTGATCTTGTGTAGGTCTTGTGCAGACAACTAGAGTTTCATTGAACTTATGAGTTTGTTGTCCTCTCATTTCCATAAGATACTATTTCTCTTCAATACTCTCACTGGCCTCGGTCTCTTAGAAATTCTCCATTCCCGTTACTATGGTTGTCCCTGAAGAGTATGATGTAGATGTGCTATTTCAGGCTGACCATCCCACAGACACTTAATCTATACTTTAACCAGCTATGAGGTTCTGCATTAACCACCATCTATCCAGCTCACAAAGAAACTTTATAGATGATACTTCATAGCCACTCTAATCTAGAGGCAGAAAGGTAGTTATTTAGAGAGCAGATTGACACTATTGCTATTTAGTAAAATAATAGTAAGTTTACTCCTGGGACTTATGCTCTCCACAATTACAGGTTTTTGGCTAGATTTGCACTACAAAGTACATGTTTTCTCCTGTGAAGTAGGCCTTTAATCCAAACAGAAAGCAGTTGGTTTTCCCCATAACATTTCTGTCACTACTGCATCCATTGGCAAATCTCTTTTTAACTAAAATGTAGTGACATTGTTCCACCACTCCCTTTCCTCCCTGCCTTTATCCCTTCTCATGTCTCCCACCCCACCCCATCCTTTGCTTCTTCTCAGTGTTGTAGCCCCTTTTCCTTTAATTGTTATTATTACACATTTATGTGTGTAAATATACAGATACAGCCTGCTGAGTCCATATGTTGTATGCATATGATTTCAAGGCTGACAATTTGGTGTTGCATAACCAATTAAGGGGCCCATGCCTCTTTCTTACACTCTCAGCATCCCATAGTTACCTGTAGTTTTTGTCTAGGGATAGGATCCCTATGAGATTTCCCCTCCCCTTAGCACTCCATTAGTATACCCTTGTTCTGGTTTTCTTTAGAGAACCAGATGGTTGAGGCATCATGAGTTACTTCTAGGAAATACTATCTGACAGCAGATTGCCCAGTCCTCTGTGTCTTATGCTTTACTTCACCTCTTCTGTGGTGTTCCTTGAGCCTTAGGTACAGGAGTTGTATTATAAATGTATCCACTGGATCTAGGCATCCCATGATCTTTGCATTTTGATCCATTGAGATTTTCTGTGATGGTCTCCATCTGTGGCACAGTGAAGCTTCTTTGATGAGGGTTGAGTGCGACACTTGTCTGTGGGTGTAATTGTAAGTATTTAGAATGCAGTTAGGGGTTATCAGGGTTTAGTAAAGTGGTGGTAGTAAGTCCTCCTTTAAGATCACTGTCCCTACTACCCTTGGGTTTCCAGCGCCAGGCTCAATCTCCCTTCTGCTTCAAAAGACTTAAGCCCAGTGCTTGAACATATCTTGTCACATTGGTCGTTATTTGAGTTTAGAGTTCACAGCTAGGTAAAACTGTTGATGACTTTTTTGTTCTTCTTCTAGCAATCTGCATTGCACTTTTCAATACTATGAGAACTAGCCAGCAGGGAGGAAGCTTCCTTATCAGCACCAACCTGGTCAATACCAACATGATTTCTCAAGTCCCGTGACTAATGTGTGTACTGTATTCGGCAATAGGGACATACCATCAATTTTTGATGGGTAATCAAGAACAAGGGCCAAAGCTTGTACTATTTGGGGTGTCTCCAGCACACCTCTGACCAACAATTCAAGGGGAAGTATCCCACAACAAGCACTGGGCTCTTTATTTAACAACCAATGGCTTCCAGGGCTAGCATAATTTCCTGTGTAGAGTAACTCCAACTGAACTCTAACGTGTGTGTGTGTGTGTGTGTGTGTGTGTGTGTGTGTGTGTGTCTTTTAAAAAAGTGTTTCCATATGGCTTTTTCAAATACCTTTAGAGTTAATTCTACACTGCTGTTTTGGTTTCAGCCATAAGATCAGTCTTACTCAAAAGTCCTGGAACCTATGAGTCATTCTGGATGAGCCAAAGATTCAGGCAAAGATGGAAGATAGCCATGTTCTCCCTGATGTGGTCAGACTGTAAAGTTTGGCTTCAGGTGGGCATTTTGTCATTTTCTTCCTGGGAAGAATGACTTTCTGGTTTTTTTTTAGTTTGTTTGTTTGTTTTATTTTGTTGTTCATTTAGCTTTGTTTGTTTTCTCTCCAGGCCTTGTAAGAACTCTTACATTCTTTTCTTTCAAGGGAAACTCCCACATAGAACCAAAAGCAATATTTCTCACTTGTTTGGTTCGTTCCCTAACCTACATGTTATGCCATTTCCTAACCATTCTTTCCTTATGTAGTCCAGTCTCACTTTCAGCATTTAGAATAATTTAAGTAAATTACTTTACCATTGTATTCAGCTTTTCTGAATCTGTAGTGCATTCATTGTAAATTCCCCATGTTTCATTTTCCCTTTAATTTTGATTCTGAGAAACCCTAAGGTGTGAATCATCTTCTATTGGAGCCCTGCTGAGATCTGGTGAGGACTCTCAGCTAGGGATATCTATACTATTCTCTGGGCATCATGAGTAATAGTCATTTTGATAATAAAATCCTTAAGGTTAATTTCAGAGCTCATGAATTCCTTACTACAAAGAAAATTAAATATTAGTTTACGTGATCATATGGAATACAAATCTGAGTGTCTATATCTTTGTTGCTGGTAACTGTTTTCTCCTGGCCTGAAAGAAGTTATGTTTGAGCAAGACCATCTACTTAGCTCCCTTTAAATTTCTTGTTTACAGTTCACTTTGAGTACTCAGAGTGCATCCATGACACCTCTACAGAGCTGATATAAAATTCTTGTCTCAAACCATAGATTAAATCCCATCCCCGTTTTGGGTTGAGAGAGAAGCCACACTGGTATTTTGGTACCTGGAGATTTTCCTTTCTTACCTCTAAACTTGATTCACTATGCATTTAATTTTATTTTGTTTGTTCCACATATCTACTTTGCTGCCTTTATAAGTTATATACCACATCTCTTAGTTTAACATGAAGATGCAGGCAAATATATAGGTAGACATGAATCTTACTTGTTATGTTGACTTAGCAGCTCCTGTAACATCCTTGACTATGTGGGAGAAACAAGCAGGGTGAAGGCAGAGACCAGGTGTCTGGGGAGTAGACAAGCTGATGAAGGAGGAAGGGAGGCAGACAGAACAATGTAAACCTCCTGGCTTTGAAACCCCTTTGCAGGGCTGGTGAGATGGCTTAGTTGCTACAGTTTGCTGTGTAAGCATAGAGACCTGAATATGAATCCTCAGTGCCCACATAAAAGCCAGTTATGGTGGCTCACTCTGTTAATCCAGCCCTGAAGGAATTGTTAGGGAGACAAGAGGGTCTGTGAATCTCACTTTGTAGCCAGGCTAGTCAAAATGGTGAATACTGTATTTAGTAAGAAGCCCTGTCTAAACAAAATAAAGTAGAGAGAAAGCAATATAATAAGACACCAGACATTGACTTTTAACCCCTACACATTGGGAGTGCACACACACACACACACACACACACACACACACACACACACCATCTTCTTTCCTTATAGAACTGGAAAGCAATAGAAAATTTTGGTATTAGCAGTGCACAACCAATCTTTTCTCAAAGAGCCTTCTGAAACTATGTGAGGTCATTGATGACATGGAATGCAAAACATCTATTGGAGAAAATCATTCAGAAGCCCCTTGGTCAGTCAGGCTGAGATAGTCTTAGGAGGCAGGGTAAATGCACCGAATGATGGGTGGAGGCTAAATTTAGGAAGCCTCCTGATGTGGACTTTAAGTGTTGGGTAGTGATAAAAGAGGAGAGAGATGAAGTGCTAAAGGTATTGGGTCAGTGACTGGGAGGTATAGTACACCAAGATTCAAGGTCAGAAAAGTCAGCTTTATATGAGGCTGCAGCAAAAATCTGTGCTAGATGATGATATAAAACTGGTATTCACAGAAGCAGGCTAGAGCTTAGAGACCAAAACATAAATCCATGCAATCAGGCAACATCACTATATAGAGCAAAACAGCATACATCAGAACCAAGGAGGAACAAGTGTGAACCCCAGCAATTAAGGGGCAGGTAAGGAAGGAAAAACAAAAGGTCATGGATGAGAAGTAATAGCTGCATAGAACAGGAAGAGAGGACATGGCAGTGTCTAGGAGGGGCTGAAAGTCAAAAGGAACCATTCTATTAGTTACCGGGTACTGTATAAGAGAGGAGCAGGGGAGAGTGAAACAGAACAGAAGGGTGAGAATCTAGACATTGTAGAACCACATGAAAACCACAATGATCTCCAGTTCTATAAGGGAAGATGTGTGTGTGTGTGTGTGTGTGTGTGTGTGTGTGTGTGTATGCACGTGCATGCGTGTGCACCCAATGTGTGGAGGCTATTGGTATATTACATCATTCTACACACTTCCCATACTGTCTTCATATAGGAAAATGTAAATGTCGCCATGAAAATTCAATTGAAATTCGAAATGAACAGACTGAAAGACAGAGACTGACTTACTCCAACCCTCTGTAACAGCAGCAGGTGTCTCAACTCATTTTAGAGTTGAGTGATAAGCAGAAATGCAAGGAAAGCTGATATCTCTTCCAAAGGTTTAAAAATGCAGAAATGCAGCCGGGCGGTGGTGGCGCACGCCTTTAATCCCAGCACTCGGGAGGCAGAAGCAGGCGGATCTTTGTGAGTTCGAGGCCAGCCTGGGCTACCAAGTGAGTTCCAGGAAAGGCGCAAAGCTACACAGAGAAACCCTGTCTCGAAAAAAAAAAAATGCAGAAATGCTGCTGGGGGCTAAAATGCAGTCATCATCCTCTATCTGTGGGTTCCACACACGCAGAATCAGCCAATTGCAGATTGAAAGTGTTTGGAGAGACGTATCTGTATTGATTGACACATTTGACTGAACAGATATGAAATATTTTGCCATTATTTCACAAACAATATAATATAACAACTTTCTATAACATTTACTAATAGTTGTGTCATTTAGAGAGTATTTAGAATGTGTGGAGGATTTGCTTACGTTCTGGAGAAATGTTCTACCAGGGACTTGAAGATCAGATGTTGGTGTCTTCAGAGGTCCTAAGGCCAGTGAACTGTATATACACTGATAGGCAACTAGAGTTAGTAAAAGGATTGAGGAAAAGACATTGTTTTGTGTACTCATAGCATCAAAATAGACTTCAAATTTATGAAGAAGGAAAAGAAATTACCTAGGGGAAAATAAGCTAGCTTTATAAGTTATTTTTAATTTTTTTGTGATTTTAACTTTATTTTGTATATTTAGGTGTTTGCCCTGGATGTATGTTTGTGCTTCACATGCGTACAGAGTCCTCAGGTCCTCTGGAACAGCAGCCAGTGTTCTTAACAACTGAGCCATCTCTCTATCCCCCAGGATAATAATTTAAAATAACTTAGAAAATTATTATAGTATTCAAATGATTAACTAGTATGGTGTAAAGCTTCCAACCCAAACAGCGATGTTCCCAGACACAGAACGAATTTTAAGTTGAGATTTCCTACCAAAGCCTTTTACTGGCAGAGGAGTGGTGGTTGTTCTTGTTTGTCTGCAGCACGTGGATCCCAGGACCCTCACATATATCAAACTTCACAGTTGTTCAACTCTTCTGTGCAGACAGAGAGTCTGCACAGTCAAAACTCTCTTCAGAAAGGGCAGGGACTTGTCCTGAGGAGGGTGGCATAGACACCTCACACTATTGTCCTGAGAATCATAGTGCCAGGTACTATGCTCATCAAAAAGTGCCTAAGAAGGAATGACTGTATTAAGTTGCAGGCATCTAACAGAGAAGCAAATGGATCTTCATGACCTTCAACTATAACATCATCAACATGCAAATTTCAATATGAAGCATATAAAAGGAATAGAGTTTTCATGATTTAATTTGGTTAGTTTCAAAATTTTTGTTTGCTCAAAACAAAATTTAAATCGGCTCAAAAAAAAGAAAAACAGATTAGCTTTTAGGAATGATTGTTTTTATCTTAATCTCAACATTTTATTTATTTATTTATTTTTTAGATTTTTGTCTTGTTTTTGAAACAGTCTTGATACACAGTTGGAGAGTTTGAGCTCTGTCTGCCTCTGCCTCGTGAATACTGAGCTTTCAAGTGTGCATTGCCAGCCTGGGTCTTTATGCATTTTTTAACATTGACTGCATGTATCTATGAAACTTACACAAAAGGCTAGTATAATAAAATGTATGCCTCCTGGGAATTTACCTCGTATCAAAGAAGACCAGCAGGTGCAATTCTTCATGCAGGCTGAACATGGAAATATTTTACATTAATATTTTTCACTTTGTGTCAATATTTCATGGACTAATTTTATATTTTACCTTATTTATATGCAGAGAAAAAGAAAGACTGAAACTATCTGGGCTGCCTATATGTCTATGCACTGACCTTAGCGCTTGGCTTTTGCATGTGCAGCTGATGAGAAAGTTGAGTGACAATGGTATTTATTTGGTGGCTGGTAGTCACCAGCTGGGAGACAAGGGACAAGGGTGGTGCTTTGTGTCCCACTCATCTACTTGCTACCCTGTCTGACTTTGGGGAAGAATTTTTTTTTTTTTTACTTTTATTGATTCTTTGTGGATTTTCACATCATGCATTCTGTTCCCACTTATTTCCCTGCCCCCTCACATCTATCTGCCCTCTGCCCTTGCAACCTCCCTGCTCCAAAACAAAACCAAATTTAAAAGAAAAACCAAACCAAAACAAAAACAACAAAAGAAGAAGAATCTTGTCATGGAAGCTATAGTATGGCCCGTTGAGACACACGGTTTACCCTTTAGTCTATTCATCTTTATTTGCAAGTATTCATTACCATGAGTCATTGGTCTGGCTCGAGGCCTCTGGGTTTCTGCTACACGACCAATAATGGGCTCTCATTGGGGCTCCTCTTGGATATCCCGTTGTCCTATGTTGTAGGGATCCTTCTGTTTTGGATCTGTAGGTTCGTCCCCTTCACACGCTCAACAATTCATAGATTCAGTGGATGTTGGGTGAGCCAACTCATAGCTCTGGTTCTAGGCCTGAGTGAAAGCTGGCTTGGTCAGCTCCTTAGCTTTCCCTCATCTTCACTACCCAGACGAACTCTCCAGCACTGCCTCAGTTAGCTCTCCCGACACAGCCTACAACAAGGAGTGAGGCCAGTTCTGCTCTCAGGCCTTCAGATCCTGGTCCCACTCGCTCATAATGGTCGGGGCCAGCTCTATTGTTTTGCCCAGGTCAGGTTCAGGACCCTCTCTCCCGATGGCTATAGGGGGAATGTGAGGGAGGCATGGTCAGCTCTCCTGCTCTTATACCCTCAGGACTGGCTCACCTACAATCCCAACAACAAGGTCAACTCTAACGTGCTGCCGAGGCGGGATGCAGGGCTCACTCTCCTGTGTGCTTTAGCTGGTTAGCTGGTGTAGGGTAAAACTAGTTCTCTTACTTTCGTGACCCCAGGGGCCAGCTCTCTCATCTGCCATGGGTAGCAAGGAGCCGGTAGGGGAGGGAGGGCATCTTTCTCTCATCCATGCCATCACATTGCAGACAAGGGGGCGGGGTCATCTCTCCTGCTCTCATACCCTCAAGGTTGACTCACCTGTGTCCCAGACCAAAGAGTCAGCTCTAGTGTGCTTCCCAGGTGAGGTGCACGCCTATGGTGAGGGATGGGGCCATCTTTCCCAAGTGCATGGGCGAGCTCTCCCCTGAGGGGTGGGGGAAGAAATTTAATTTCTGAGTTACTTCTTTCCTATAAAAGAAAACAGTGATTTTAATCTCTGAAGTCATTCTGAAGACTAAATGAGGTGTTGTAAAAGCTGTCTTGTCAATACAAAGATGTATATAAGCATTTCTTACACATACAAGAGGGGGGTTATAAAAAAGAAGAATATTAAACACAAGGAAGCTAAATATAGCTATAGACCAGAGGTTCTCAGCCTGTGGGTCACGACCCCTTTTGGGGATTAAATAGTCCTTTCACAGAGGTGATATGTCAGATATACTATGTATCAGATATTTACATTACAATTCATAACAGTATCAAGATTACAGCTATAAAGTAGCAACGAAAATAATTTCATGGTTGGGGTCACCACAACATGAGGAACTGATTTAAAGGGTTGAGGCATGAGGAAGGCTGAGTACCACTGTTATAGAGGATGTACATACCATGTATAAATAAACACTATATATACTATGAAGGAATTTAAAAGTTCTTAGTTTAATAAAAGCAATGAAAATTATGTTCTAATATCCCCCATTTGGGTGCCCCAGATGTTTTGGGTTTGGTGTGATTCTCTGGTGCAGACTCTTCTGCTGAGTTTTTCATGTCAGTTTAGTTTGTTCAGAAGATGGGGAGGGGCTCTTTTCAATGTGATTTACATTTTTACAAACCTAGACATAGCCAATAAAACCTCAAACCTAGCAAAGAAAGCATTTTTCTCTATGAGATCATAAAAATAAAATAACAATTACATCAAGTCTCATTTTAAATTAACCCACCGTGGTGGCTTTAATCACACTTCATGAGTCTATGAATTATCATTTATTTTTCTCTTCTCTTGTCATTTATTTTTCATGTGAAAGCCACATAGTCTCAAGCTTCCAAGTATAATTTTTTCTTAGAAACCACAGTTACATCATGTGCATTTGGAAAAAACCCCAGCCTGTCTGGGTAAGAAAGTTACAATGTATAAAGCCAGGAGAACTTACAGTCAACACAAGGCTAAAGCCAGAGTGAGTGACTCACTTGGGAAGAATGTGGGGCTGTCCTGCTGCCCAGTGACAAACTCTTATTTACAGTGGACTCATTTTTGCAGTGAATTGGTTCGGCCCTTGTCAAGATTGAAATATAAAGAAAGTGCCTATTAAGTTGGATAATTTCAAACATCTCAGTCTATGGCTGCATACATTTGCTTTCCAGATCATAAAACCAACACAAATAATTCAAGCCCGATTGGAAAGACTGTAACTCACAGTTCACCAGTAAGCCCCATGGCTAATCCATATTTTATGGGATGTTCATATTTAATGAAATGGGAACCGTATTCCATTTCAGAATGAAATGAAATGAAATGCCAGTTGCTCTGTAATTAAAGGGAATGGACTACCCTTTTACTGCACACAGTTGACTTCAGGTGGCAACTCTGTCTAGGGGAAATGCTGTCATTGTTTCCTGCCAGCTTTCTCCTCCTACAGCAGCAGGCCAGGGGTAGGCACTATGCTCACATATATAGCCAGCCTTTATAAACACCTGTCAGAGTTGCTGGCTGCCCATTCCCAGGTCTGTCTCAGTCTCCAAGGAGGTCAGAGAGGAGGCTTCTGTGACTTCTTTCACCATGAGCCAACTTTATGTTCTTGTGCAGCAGATTTGAACTGAAACATGAGGCAGAAGTGGACAAGACTTGGCTGGTATGTAGCTGAAAGTTTTTCTGTGGTCCTGGCTGATTCCCCATGGTCCCATAGCCGCTCAGACCCAAATTAACACACACAGGCTTATATTATTTTTAAACTATGGCCATGGCAGGCTTTTTGCTAACTAGCTCTTATATCTTAAATTAACCCATTTCTATTAATCTATAAATTGCCACATGGCCGTGGCTTACTGGTCTGCTGGCATGTTGTTCCTTTGGTGGCAGCTGGGAGCTGCTTTGCCTCTCCTTTCTCTTCCTGTCTATCTGTTTGGATTTCCTGCCTGTCTCTAAGCTGCCTTGCCATAGGCCAAATGCCTTTTTTTTATCAACCAATCAGAGCAACACATATTCACAGCATACAGAAAGACATTCCCCCATCACTTCCCCTTTTCTGTATAAACAAAAAGAAAAGGGGAAATGATTGGGTGATGGCATTCTGTACGCTGTGAAAATGTGTTGCTCTGATTGGTTGATATATAAAGCTGTTTGGCCAATTGTGAGGCAGAATAAGGTTAGGCAGGACATTCTAAAGACAGAGAGGAAGGAAGAAGACAGAGCAGTGGAGATGCTGCTAGATGCTACCAGAAGAAGCAAGATGTAAAGGTACCAGTAAGCCATGAGCCACATAGCAAAGTATACATTTATAGAAATGGGTTAATTTAAGATATAAGAACTAGATAACAAGAAGCATGCCATGGCCATAATTTAAAAATAATATTAGTCTGTGCATGTTTATTTGGGTCCAAGTGGCTGTGAGACCAGTGGGTGAGAGAGATTTGTCCTGACTGTGGGCCAGGTGGGACACAGGAAAACTTTCAGCTACACTGGTGCTTGGATGTAAGAAGAAAGAAGGGGCCATTCCAACCAGATTCACTCATTTCCTTGATCTCAACAAATACAATGAGCCTACTGGTTTACTCTGAATGTCCAAAGAGAAGACTAGGTGCTCAGGGAAGCTTAAGTCATGGGCTGCCTTTTCAGGAGGTCCCCCACCTCAAAGACACTGCCTATGGAGCCTACACACACACACACACACACACACACACACACACACACACACGAGAGAGAGAGAGAGAGAGAGAGAGAGAGAGAGAGAGAGAGAGAGAAATTTGTATGACCTGAAAGATCCCAAAGATATAAAATCTCTGAAAGAAATCCCCAGGTCGAACTGTGACAACGTTATTTCTAGTTGGCCATGTGTTAATAATCAAGTGATTACAGGGCTCTGGAGAAAGGTGCTGCAGAGCAGCTGGGCCTTCCTAGATCAGCCCACACAGCTCTGGGTGAGGGATGCTACTCAGGCTGAGATGGGCCATGCATATCTTCTTGTTATCTTACAGAATAGAATCTTCATTATAGAGCCTTGGGGTTGAAGGATAAAAGATCAATGTACATTAATTTCATACATCTTTCATGGCTCTGCTAAACAATGCCAGACAACAAACAGTTACCTTTGAGGGACCTGTGTCCAGAGCACATTGAAATACTCTGACTGGTAGGTCAAACTCAGAAGACAGTGAGAGAACAAGTGTTAGAGTAAGAATGTAGTCATAAGAGTTCTCTAGAAGAATAAAACTGCTATATATATATGTATATGTATAAATATAGCCTCTCCCATATATATAGCCCCCTCCAATATATATAGCCCCTCCCCATACGTAGATAGCTCCTCCCCATATATAGATAGCTCCTCCCATATATAGATAGCTCCTCCCCATATATATAGCCCCTCCCCATATATAGATAGCTCCTCCCCATTTATATAGCCCCTCCCCATATTTATTATGTATGTATGCATGTATATGTTATTAGAGTGGCTCACAGGCTGTGATCCAGTTGGTCCAACAATGGCTGTCTCACCACCACAGAGAGACCAAGGATTTTTGTAGTTGTTCAGTCCATAATGTTGGATGACTCCGCCGGTCTTCAGTCTATGTTGGATCCTAAAGAAGTAGGCCCTAATACTGGTGACAGAGTGCCTCATCAGCTAGAGTGAGGGCAAGCAGGCACACAGAAAAGCTTCCTGCTTCCATGCTCTTTTACGTGGGCTGCCATCAGAAGGTATGGCCCGGATTTAGGAGGGGTCTTCTCACCTCAAATGATCCAATCAAGAAAATGCCTCCTGAGCATGCTCAGCAGCTTGTATTTTAGTTGAGTCTAGATATAGTCAATCAAGTTGACAACCAAGATTAGCATCATAAAGAGAAAGCAACAGGGGAAGGGGAGGGGGAGAGAGAGAGAGAGTCATTATAGCTATTATGGATGGAGAAAAGGGGTGCATCAAAGAGATGTAGCTCATTCTTAGACCTATTAAAACTCCCATGCATTGCTACATTTAGAATAAGTATAGCCACTGCTCCTCAATTGCTTGAAAGGAACTGAGTTGCCTTACTCTATTCAGGCTGTGTGTGTCTCCCTTTGGAGAGCAGGAGAAGAAAATCAAGGATGCATGGGCAGGATGGAGAGGTCATATGCTAGGTGCCAACTCCTACTGCTAGCTGAATATTGAGATATCTTTCCAAAGTATAAATACTAAGCTATCCAATCTCTAGAAGGAATAAGAGAAGGATTTAAGCATGGATTTGGCTCATTGATGTATTATCCAATATGGGAGCTATATGGAAACTGGTTCCACTCATAACAAGCTTCACGGCAGAATGCCAGCATTCAAACTTATAAAGTGCCATTTTACAGCCTGTAAAAAGATCACTTGGTACAGCAGTAAAGAAATAGTTTTCAGGGGGTTTAAGGGAGAAATGAATGAAGAGGGGCAGATGTGGGGAAATACTGGCAAATGCTTTTAATAGACAGAAACAGAGGACATGCCACTCAGCTAGTCACCCCCAGCCCCACCCCCACACACACACCTCAGGAATGCTTTGGCTGAACTGTTGTAAGTTAATCTTCAGGGTGAGAGCCAGAAAAAAAAAAAACACTTTTAAAGGTTTCACCATTATATTTGACATTTAGGTCCAAGTTGTTTTAAGGGAGGTGTGCAACACTAGCCACATTTTGAGAAAATTCTCCATGCTATACGCTGGCTTTTTCTGAAATCTTTTTCCTCTACTGCCCTCTAGTGGGTAATGGCAACAAAACAGACTAAGTACAGAGGCAATGGGCTGTACTGAAAGTTTAAAATGAGAGCAAGACAGCAGAGAACTCCAAGACAGACAGACAAACACAACGCGCGCGCGCGCGCGCGCGCACACACACACACACACACACACACACACACGGCCATTGAGTCTTTCAAAAACAAATAAATGGCCTTTACTATATTATGATTATGGCTTTCATCTAGTATAGAAGTCACAAACATAAATCTAGACATAAGCACGAGGCTTCTGAAACACATGGAAGGGGCCACCTAGGTGGGGATGGAATGTGGGAAAAGACATGGAGTTTCCATGGGCAGGGATCTCACAAGCTGACACTCTGCAGCAATGTGCCTAAAAAGTCCCAAATCCATAAATAAGACTTACATAGATAACAGATGCCCCTCAACCAAAGAATGGATAAAGAAACTGTGATACATTTACACAATGGAGTATTACTCAGCTGTTAAAAAATGACATCATGAAATTTTCAGGCAAATCAATGGAACCAGAAAAAAACATCCTGAGTGAGGTAACTGGATCCAGAAAGACAAATATGGTATTTATTCACTTATAAGTGGATATTAGCTGTTAAGTAAATGATATTCAAGCTAAAATCCACAGACCAAGAGAGGTTAATGGGAAGGGAAATAGGGGGAAGCATGGATCTCTCTGGGAAGGGGAATTGAGTAGATTCTGTAGGTGGACTTGTGGGTGGGTGGGAACAGGAGAATCAGGTTGGGAGTTTGGAGGGACAGAGTGCAGGGAGAGACTGGAATTGAGGAGGGACGCATTTGTGGGGCAGTGTGGAAACCTAGCACAGTGGAAACTTCCTAGAATCTGTTAGGGTAACCCTAGTGAGGACTCCTAATAATGGAGGACACAGAGGCTGAACTGGCTGGCCATCTTTTGTAGTCAGCAAGGCTTCCAATGGTGGAACTGGGTTACACTTGGTTGAATTATTGGCTGAGGAGGTCATGTAGAGATCCCTAAACAGACTGATACTAGGACAGACGATCGCCCTCTGAAAAATCAACAGTAGTGCTCCATTGCTGAGGACAACTTCCACACAATTCACTGAACGTAAAGAAGTCGAGCTGGTGCGGCTTTAGTGCCTTCACCCCTACGTTGTTCTAGTCTCTTTGTCAAGAGAAGGTACTCTGTGGGCTATGGAGAGAGAAACTTGGACACCAACCTAGCCATAAAACCCTCCACCTACAATCTGCCTTGCCTGGAAGATGTGCTTGGTCAGTGGTGGAGCAGAACATGTGAGAGTGGCCAACCAATGTTTGGTTTAACATGAAGCCCATGCCAGGAGAGGGAGCATGCCCTATACTTCCTGGAGTATAGATAGCGCAGAGACCTAGACCTAGCCTAAAACCAAACATGGCTGGCAAAAGCAGACAAACAAACAAACAAATCAATAATGAAAATATTTCTAATGATATTCTGCTATACTCATAGATTGGTGCCTTATCCAAGTCATCATCAGAGAGGCTTCCTCTGGCAGTGGATGGGAGCTGGTGCAGAGAGCCAAATAGATAATATGCAGAGAGAGAGAGTTTAAATGGGAGGTCTCCATCAGGTCCCTCCACTCAGAGACAGGGGAACTCCGAGGAAGACAGGGAAGAAAGACTGTTGGAGTCAGAGGGGATGGAGGATACCAGGAGAACAAGGCCCACCAAATCAACTAATCAAGGCTCACATGGGCTCCTGGAGACTGAACCAGCAAGCATGGGGCCAGCGTGGGTCTGCTCCAGATCCTCTGCATATTTGCAATGACTATTGACTTGGCATTTTTGCGGGACTCCTAAGAGTGGGAGTGGGTGTTTGTCTGACTTCTTTGCCTGCTCTTGGGACTCTTCCTCCTATTGGGTTGCCTGTCTAGCCTTGATACGAGGGCTTTCACCTTGTCTTATTTTATCTTGTTTTGTCCTGTTTGGCTGTGGCCTACTTTTTTCTGAAGAGGAAACAGAAGGGGGGTGGATCTGGAGAAGAGGAAAGGTAGGGGTGCTGGGAGAAGTGGAGGGAGGGGAAACGGTGGTTGGAATATATTGTATGAGAGAAGAATTTACCTTCAATAAAAAAGAATAAACTAAAAAAAAGGCTTGCATAGACACTGTTTTCCAAACCGCCACTCCCCCAAGAACTGCAATAGTGCACACTAAAACAACTCACTATCTCACAAGACGTCAGGACTGAGTTGGCCCCTTCCAGTGTGCTTATACTTCTGGAGGAAGCAGCTTCCCATTGGGTACTTACTTGGTGCCAGAAACTCTCCTGGGGCCATGGGATACAAATGAATCAGACAAGGCATCTACATTCTAGAAGCCCAGCTATGGGGGAGCATATTAACTAGGTAATATGGGTTACTGTAGAAAATGAATGAAACAGAGTGGTATTCTTAAGAAGCAAGGGGGTGGGGATGGGTGGAGAGTAGTAAGGGTCTGGTCTCAGACAGGTTCTCTGAAGCATGCATCTAAGATCAGATCTGAACACAAGTCAAGGATTGCCACCACAAAGAGCAAAATGGGATGAGAAGTGACCCCAGCAAAAGTAATGACAGGTCAAATGACCAGAGGCTAGAGGGAAAGGCGGCCCAGTTGACATATACAGGGCCAATGATGTGCTGGTGCAGACAATAGTAGACTGGATATTTCAGTGGGAACCAGTGGGGGTTGAGGAGTTGGAAGAGTGGTGAGTACAATGAAGCCCATGGAAGGGGGTTAAAAATTAGAGGACAAGTCTTGGTTCATCTTTGAAGACAGCCCCACAGCTGCAGGTAGGTGGAAAGTAGGTCATGACCACCAGGAACAGCCGAGTAGCCTCTCTGATACCTTGGGCAAAGACACTAGTTGTGGAAACAGAGGTGTGTGAGTTTGAAAGACAGATCATCGCAGGATCAATGGGATTTGCTGACAGAGCAGATATGGATTAGAGAGAATTAATCCAAGTTGGTTCTTAGGGCCTTGAGAGGTACCCTAGTTAAAGTTTTTTTTCTTTTTTTGGGGGGGGGGTATTTTCTTTTTTTTCTTTCTTTTTCTTTCTTTCCTTCTTTTCTTTCTTTTTCTTTCTTTCCTTCTTTTCTTTCTTTTTTCTTTTTTCCTTTTTTTTTTTTTTTGGTTTTTCGAGACAGGGTTTCTCTGTGTAGCTTTGTGTCTTTCCTGGAACTCACTCTGTAGCACAGGCTGGCCATGAACTCAGAGATCCACCTGCCTCTGCCTCCCGAGTGCTGGGATTAAAGGCGTGCGCCACCACTGCCCGGCGGGTATTTTCTTTTTAAATAACGGATTTTAAAAGGAGGATTAAGATAGGTATGGAGAAGATAGGCAGCGACTTATACTCCAGTTTCATAGCACAGCGAAAACACTCAGTGTGGGAGGAAGAAGGAGTTGGCAATAAATCACAGTGGGGTGTCAGCATCCATTCTTGGGGTAGGGGTGGGGGTGGGGTTACAGGCCCAGAGAGGATTTCCCGTCCCACTGACTGGCTCAGGGTCTCAGTCTCAGCCAGGAGTCCTGGTTGGTGGCTGGCTAATGAGCAAGTGACCCTAGCTGTTCCCAGTTAAGGGTGATCAAAAGGGACCGTCCCTACAAATAAACAACCAAGTAAAAGCCAGTTTTCACTAAACATTATTCACTTAAGGAAAAACTGAAGGGATGGCTGTTCAGCGTTTTAAAACCAAAAGATGTACTGGGCCCTCTAATGTGAAAAGATGCAGACCAAGAGATGAGTAATTTGCTGTAATCACATGGAGAAAGATGGAGTCCCCTGTTGGAGGCATAGTGTTGGGTAATGTCCGTCACCCTCTGAGTGGCGACAGTCAGTGTGGAAATGCGTAAAAGCTTATATGAGCTACAAAACCAGAACATGTGACCTGAAATGAAATGGGAAGCCTCCCTCCCGTTCACCATCTACCCAAATACACCACTGGGGCAGAGTTTGTAAGAGATGGGCTTGTTTTCATTGGAAACAAGCAATTAAAAGATTAGCAAATACAATTTAAAATGAATGGAATAAAACAATACCACACTATAAAATCGTCCTTCTATTATTAAATGATAACATGAATAACTTTTATTTAATAAAAAATTTAACAGCCTTCCCTTTTAAACGCTTAAGCCATTTTCATGTCATATCTGGAATTACCAGCAGAGGGCGGCCTGATACCATCTTTCTTCTCTCCGTTTTAAAATTTAAAGAGGCCAAAAATCTTATACTATGTTTGGTGGTGTTTTGATACTGCAAGCACATGCCTCCACAAAGAAAGAGGAAGAAATGAAGGGGAAAATTCTAGTAAATTATGTTTCACAATTAACATTAAAAGAAATGCAAACACCAGAAGGCTCAAGTACCCAGTGTTTAAAGCTACCTGACTTCTGTATTGGCTACACCTGGAAATTTCATCTTCTATCAAGTTGGAGAACCCAGGACTGTGCTTTCACATGACTTTTGGTCAAAGAAAAAAAATCAGTTAATAAATGCTGTTAATTCCTAACCTACTTTTAACTGAAATTTTTGAATTTTTAACATCTTTTATCACATTTTATCTCTTTCTTTTGTGTAGGGTGGGGTAGGGATCCCAGTGGCTACAAGCAAGCATGCGGAGATCGGAGACAATTTCCAGAGTCTGTTGTCTCCTACCATTGGGACTCAGGGATCAAGCTGGGGTCCTCAGCCTTGGTGGCAGACCCCTTTGTCTGCTGAACCATCTCACTGGTCCAGGAAACTCTGTACAGTTACAGTGTGTGTTGTTGCATATGGTGTCTTTCTGTGTAATAAGTTCCTCTACATAGAAACCAGTCCTTGAATCTCCAAGTATTTTAAAGGTGAGCAGAATTCCTGCTGACTTCTCCATGGGAAAGCATTGCAGTTTCCACATGTGAATTAACAGAAAGTTAAGTTCTGTGCTCTGTATGACATTGTGCTGGTAAATACAGAAAGCACTCGGAAGCATCAGAGGCTGTTTGGCTGTCTAGAACTCACATGGGCAAGGAAAATCTTGGGATGCTGGAATAGGAGCTCTGAGCATCCAGACTCCATTTGCTCCTCCTTTCTTAACAGGATGCTCAAAGTCACTCTCTTTCTTCACCATTTTTATCCTGTCTGTAAACTGAAAAAGGAAAGCTCTTCCATTTTATCTGATGTTATTTCGGGCTTAGAAAGAAATCAGATCTTTCCTATGATATTTCTACATTTTGCCAATGCAAATTTTGATAGTCAATAAATATATATAAAAGAAATAAGTCACTGAGTACATCCAGGATCATTAATATTTTCATACAAGAGACACATCACTGGGATTAGAAAACACTTGTCTTTCTGTGCCTGTTTGCTTCACTTAACTTCATTTCCATATGCTGCTGTAAATGATAGCATTGAATACTATTTGGCCATTAAAAAAATGATAGCACAATGAGGGCTAGTGAGATGGCTCAGTGTTTAAAGAGCCCTGGCTGCTCTTCCAGAGGACCCAAGTTCAGTTACTAGTGCCACCTGTAATTGCATCTCTAGGTGATCTGATGCCCACATCTGGCTGCTGTCTTTAAGAGTACATACACACACCCAGTCCATTCTCTTCCCTGCCCCATCTTGTGTGTGTGTGTGTGTGTGTGTGTGTGTGTGTGTGTGTGTGTGTTGAGAGAGCGAATCTTTAAAAAAGAGCACTATGGATGGAAATATAGATAGATGGATGGATATTGGTAGGGTCTTGGGTTCTTTCTGTTCCCTGGCTATGGTGAATAAGCTGCAACAGAGTAGAGATGTCTCCCTTACACACCACTTTCATTTCCATTGGATGTATACCTAGCGGTGAGGTTTCCAGACAACTTGGTAGTTCCATTTAAGCTTTTGAAGAACTGAAGTATTTTCTTGTTTTCCCTGAAGTGCACAGTTCTCATTGCAGTGAGTAAGGACCCCTTCTCCGCATGCTTAGTTGCACTTGTTATCATGGACACTGTTTTCATAATGCATTCTTACTGGAATGGGGTGATATTCTATGGTGGTTTTGATCTGCATTCCTGTAGGGAGTCTTTCTCTGTCCTACCAACCAGTTCCCAAATAATGACATGGACCCTTCTTATTAATTATGAAAGCTCAGCCTATAGCTTAGGCTTGTTTCTAACTAGTTTTTATAACTTAAATTAATGCATGTTTTTATTCATCTATGTTTTACCATGTGGTTTTTACTTCTATCACATTCTGACTCCTCCCAAGTCTGGTTGGCTTTTCTGCATCTATTCTTCCCAGAGTTCTCTCAGTGCCTGGAAGTCCCACCTATACTTCCTGCCTAGCTATTGGCCATTAGCTCTTTATTAAACCAATCAGAAGATGCCTTGGCAAAGACACATCTTCATGGTGTACAAAAAGACTATTCTGTAACAATTCCCATATGAGTAGTGCTGGACATTTATTCACATTTTGACCATGTGTATATCTTCCCTTGAACAATATCTATTTAGAACAATTACAGATTTCTTAATTGGGTGATTCTGAATTTTGCTATTGAGTTTTTGGTGTCTTGAATATCAACTCTGTATTAAGTCTATACTTCGAAACTTTTCCGTATTCTATATATTTGTCTTTCACTCAAGTGAGTGTTTCCATTGCTTTGAATGATTTTAGTTTCATGCAACCCCATTTATCCATTTTTTATTTGCCCCTTGTGCATTTGAGCTCTTGTCAAAAAAACATTTTTTTTCTCCCCATGTCCTGAAACATGTAATACTTCTATGGCTCCTTGGGCTTATATATAGGTCTTTAACTCAATGTGAGTTTATCTTTTTTGTATTTAGGAGAAACGATTGCTAGTTTTGTTCACTTGTCCTTTATGCAGCTTAGCTGCCCAGAGCAGACTGCTTCTTCTCCTCCCTGTTGAGTCTCTAAACACTTGAAATCTTTTACCTTTGACCTAAAGTAGAATAAAGTAGAAGCAGATTCTGTTGCCCCCAACCAACACGTCTAGTTGACACCAAAACACAAGACAGAATATGGTGAAATCCTAGAGGATAGCATTTTATGTTAGGGGAAAAAAAAGAAAAAGAAAGACTCAATAGATAACTCATTATTTTAGTTAAGCCTTGAAAAATTACTATCATTTATATACAAAAATGATGGTTTTGAACAACATGGCTATGTGAACAAATATTGGAGATGGGAGCTCTATTTGGAGGCTATTTTAAATAGTAAATTTAACAGGCAGGATATATGTAAAAGGAAAAAGCAATTAACAAGAGTGTAAGATTGAGACTCATAACTTTAAATAGCTGTGGCTTGTAAAGAATTTCTTCCCTAGAATTGGACAGGTGATGCAAATAGATGATAATGGACTACAGGTGCCTCCCACTCATATCAGCCCCAGCTAACCCTCATTCTTGCATATTGCTAGGAGAAAAGAGTTCTTTCCAATGCCTGCACATTATTAAAATGGTGCTGTGTTCATGAGACACCTCTGAATCTGTGGCGAAGACTCTGTGATCTTGATAAATCATAGCTACTTTACAGTTTGAGTATTACTGTAAGGACAACATTGTCTTTCTTAGTAAAGACACGATTCCAGAAAAATAAAACAAAACCTTCCTTTCAAAAAGAGAGAGAGAGAGAGAAAAGAGAAACACTAGGAATGAGTCTGCAAGCACTTTAAAGGAAAAAAAATGAAAAAAAATGGAAAATGGGTGAATAAATATGGAGATTTCAACATTTTGTAACACTGCTTTGTTTAGTAAACTCTTATTCAATTTGAGAATTTTTCTTACTTCTGTAATTTTTATTAGTCCAAAATTTCTCTGGCATATAGTCAAGCAAAGGGAGTAAAGTTAATTTTAAAAGGTATTAGCTTGCCGGGCGTTGGTGATGCACGCCTTTAATCCCAGCACTCGGGAGGCAGAGGCAGGCGGATCTCTGTGAGTTCGAGGCCACCCTGGGCTACCAAGTGAGCTCCAGGAAAGGCGCAAAGCTACACAGAGAAACCCTGTCTCAAAAAACCAAAAAAAGAAGAAGGTATTAGCTTTTAGCTTTCCTTGGTGATATATATGTGTATATATGCATACATATATGTATTAACCATATGACATAATGCTCTTGCTCTCTTCCCTCTCCCTTTCTCTCAAGAGAGAGCATTATATCATAGCTAATACAAAAATTCAGATGAGGTAGAAGACTGGACAATAGTGATGACAGATAACTGATAGACTATAGACTGATAGAGAGACAGACAGACAGCAACAAGAAGTCTATGAAGATAGAAACTAATTAGCTAATAACTTGGATAAAAATTGCGTATGTGTATAAAATAAAAAATACATTTAAGTGTGGAATAACAAATATGATAGTAAATAACTAAAATATAGATAAAATTAACTGACTAGTCAAACTTAAAAGAAAATATTTCAATCATGAATACAGTAGTAGAAATTTAGTACAAAAATACTAAAATAATATTACCACAAAAATTGGGAAAATAGGGTATCATTAATCTTGACAGATAGTTGGTATGCTTCATATAAAAGATGATGTAGTCAATCAGAATTCAAAGTTCCAATAAAACACTAGCTTCTGTCATGAAAATTATAAAAGAGGAATTTAAATGGGATAAAAATATTTAAAAGTCAACTGCAATATCAATCAACAAAAGAGAAATAAAACAGATGATTGTCCTATTAAGTTAACATTGTAATATTAAGTTATCGATGTAATAAATGTAGTAAAACAGATTATTAATGGAGCTTTAAATTAATTTTTTTCTAGAAGGCAACTGAGCAGTGTAAATTAAAAGATAAAAAAATTATGTGAGCCACCTTGCCTACAATAATGGTTCGAGTGAGTGTCCATAAAACTCCATATGTAAAAGCCTGGTCTCCAAGGTGTCAATAATAGGAGGTGCTTGAAGAGGTGAGGCCTGGTGGGAAGTGTACAGATCACTGAGGGCATGTCTCACAAAAGGATAAAGAAATCATCTCTCATTTCCTTTCCTTCTTGGCTCAAGATGTGATTGTTTACTTTGACTCTTGCTATGAGGTGCCACCCTCCCTCAGCAGATGTCTGAAATGAGCCCAAGGAGATCTCGATTTCCTTGGTGAGTAGCCTGGAAATTTCAGTGCAGAAACAAAAAAGCAAACTAATTCATTCATTGATGGAGTGATGGGACTTTGGGATTCCAGCTGAGCATAAGGGGTAGGGAATAAAATAGTGACACTGCTAGGTTATGTATCTGGAGGTAAATTTATTTACACTGTGTTGAAGAAAGCACTACACTTCATACAGCATTCACAAAGAATAAATGTAATTTACATACCTGACTTCACTCCCCTTTCCTGCTTTCATGATAAATGCAAAACAAGAGGTGGGATTACTGGGATAACAGAAGACAAGGCTCATCTTTGTAATGCAGGTTTCAGGTGGGGGGAGGGGAGAAAAGAGAGAGGGGAGGAAGGAGTGGGAGAGGGAGAGAGAGGGAGAGAAACAGAGATTGGCATAGGCTTTTGAAACCTCAAAGCCCACCTCCAGTGTCACACCTCCTCCAACAGGTGTCCAACACCTAATCATTTCCAAATAGTTCCACTAACTGGGAGACCAAGTATTCAAATATATTAGCCTATGGGGTAGGGGATTTCTCATTCAAACCACCACAGAATTTATGTTCAAAGAATTGAAGGAAAAGATGAAAAGTCTCAACAATACCTATCCCAGTGGAGAATTGTTCTTGATGTGAAGAAATGTATTTATTTTATTCTTTTACAATGTTACATGTTCTTTAAGCCAAGTCTTCAATCCCTACCCATTACTCTTTTACACTCTTCCCAGCAATCTCTAAATCCTTTCTTCTTCCCAGATCTCTTTCAATACTTTCATAGCTGTGTTGTGTGTGATCTGCTACTACATTTAATTAGAGTTACTTCAATGAGAATGGGTGGGAGTCATTTGCTTGAGTGGAGCAATATACCAGTGGTTCCACAACTAAGGAAAACAGGTCTCCTTTTCCTGCAACCTTTAACTGATTGTAGCTCCTCTGGTATAGAGGTCCTCTTCCAAGCTCCTCTTCTATCCAGGATGGAATGTTAATGGACCTGGCATTGTGAAAGTAGCAACCACTGCTGTGAGTGTATCATCAATGTCACACCCATAAGGGAGCACTCTACAGCACCCATGCCCATCCTTTACATTCTTCCTGCCCACTATTCTGTAATGTTCTCTGAGTCTTGGAGGATACGGCAGTTGATGAGTGTTCCTTCCTGACAGCATGCATAGTACCTTCTGACACTATGAAAATTAGTCAACAAGGAAGAAGCTTTCAGCTCAGCTCCAGCTTGGTTTCTCTGTATCAAATCTGTGTGCAGTTCTTAAGCAGGGTTTTATCATGTAGTCATGGTGTGTAACCAAGATGAGTGGCACTAGTTTGTATTGTTATGAAGACCTCTGGGGCCTTGTTGACCAATAACTCATAAGGAGGTATCCTACATATAGGACTTTGGTTAGTAACCCATGGCCTCTAAAAGCAGTATTGTACATCCATGCAGGATATCTCATTTCAAATTCCTTTAAAACAAAGATATGTTTGTTTGTTTGTTTGTTTGCTTGTTTGAACTGCCCTATATGGCAGTTTGAGTAAAAATGGTCTCCATAGGCTCATACATTTGAATACTTGGCCCCCAGTTGTTAGAACTATTTCAGAAGGATTAGGAAATATGGCCTTGTTGATGGCAGTGTGTCACTAGGGACAGGCTTTGAGATTTCAAAGCCTATGCCATGTCATTTCCAGTTAGCTCTCTCTGCATCCTGGTTGTAACTCAAGATGCAAGCCCTCAGTACTGCTCCAGCACCATACCTCTTGTGATGCTCCCCACCATGATGGTCACAGACTCCAACCCTCTAAAACCATAAGCCCAAATTAAATGCTTTTTAAAAAAAATAATTTCCTTGGCCATAGTGTTTTATAATAGCAACAGAAAAGTAACCAAGAAACCTTGCAAAATACTAGGCTTCCGTGGGCAAAAAGAAAAAAAAAATACTCTTTGGTTAATTCTATCCCTCAACTCCCTCATCTTCTCATCTTCTCCATCACTCAACCCCAATTCATACTTAAAAATTTCTACTCCCAGTATTTTTCCAATCTGCTTTCATTTCAACTGTATTATACTATCTCTTCTCCCTTACAAAAGCCCTCATCCTCAACATCTTCCCTTTCTAGCTTACTGACCACTATAGTTTCTCCAAGTTAAATACAGAAATCTGAAAATTCATTATTAGTATCCACATATAAGAGAGGTCTTTCTGTGTCTAGTTTACCTCTCTCACTATACTATTTTAGTTCCATTTTTCATTACAGCTGAATACAATTTAAATATATATATATATATATATATATATATATATATATATATATATAAAACATTTTCATTTTCCATTCATCAGTTGATGAAATTTAGGTGAATTCCATTTCCTGGCTATTGTGAACAGAACAGTAGTGAACTTGGGTGAGCAAGTATCTGTAAAATACAAAATCTTTTGGGATATGCCTAGGAGTGGTACAGCTAGGTCTTATGATAGTTTTAGTTCTCAATTTTGAAGACCACTACATTGATTTTTCACAGTGGCTGCCCACTTCACATTCCCACAAACAGCTGATAACTGCTCCCATTTTGCTGCTTCTTTAGCATTTTTGACCTTTAAATTTTATGGAAATGTCTGTTTTTATTGAAAGTAGATTCTTCTTTCATACAACACATCCTGACCACAGTTTCCCCTCCCCCCTCTCCTCCCATCTCTCCAGAAAGTGCTAGACATTTAATTTCTTTTAAAAATTTTATATGTGTGTGTATGCACATGTGTTATGATAGTAATGGTCATATAGAGTACTAACTAATTCTAGAAAAAAGCCTTCATTTTTAGCTGCCTATACATGTTTTTCTGTTGGAGTCTCTATCAGTTTTCTGCAGGGAATCAAGACCAGGCCTAACAGCGAATTTGAAGTCTCCAGAAAGATGATGGGGCCCCACAATGAGGATTCCACATGGATAATAATAATGCCACTAAGCTGACAAACATCACCAAAAGATCAGCTTTGGACTACAAACTGCTCAGTACAATTTCGAGATGGCTAGCTGAGATGATCCAGCTTCGCAGACTACTGGAGCAAGGACTTGAGATAAGCTCTGCACTTTTGCATTATGCAGAAACTGGACAACAAATGATACAGCCACCTTTCCCAGAACTTGACTATTAACCCAGAATTTTTCTTTTCAGGATCCCCTAAAGATGCCTTTGCCCACAAACAGCAGGAAGAAGCAATTTTAAGACCACAGCACCCACATTCTTTAAGAGGTGGGGCAGGTGGTTTTTGGTCTTTCAGTGGGTTTTGCATTTGTATCAATGGGATTATTATCATTGTTTAGGATGGTTGGTTACAAGTTGTTATTGTTAATGGTCAGGAAAGAAGCTAAACAAAGGATATTAGAATTAAGGATCTTGTTTGAAAAAAAGATAAAAGAAAGAAGAGGATATAGATAAGAGGTAGATTATTGAATCTACTCTGAAAAAAATATAGAAATGATAGACTAAAGGGTAGATTATTGAATCTACTCTGAAAAGAAAAAAGAGAGGATATAGACATGATACAGATAAAAAGTTAGATTATTGAATTTTTAATAGACAACTACTAGTTTTAAATATTTTACATTGGATTGGATTTTTATATATGTATACAAATTATATATATTGATACAAATTTGAGATTGATTTTGTTAGAAAATGCTGTACATATATTTCTAATCTTGTACAAGATATTGTACCTATACAGTTTATTTAACAATATAATGCAATTTGCTAATCCTTGAATGATATTATTACAAACTATTAGGATATAAAGAAATGAAAGTTAGTAGTTAGCTATTACAATCAAACTTGTAGTCATATTAGGTATGTTTTCAAGGTCAAGCAGAGATATATTTTAGATAGACAGGTCATCTTCAAACCCTTCAGAGATCTACAGAATACGGCATATGAAATGTTTTAATAACAGGTTTTTTTTTCTTTTTTTTTTTTTATGACTGTGAGACATGTCTTCTCCTGGCAGCACCAATCTACTTCAGAGACTATATGGGCATTGAAGAAAATGCATATGGAGTTAACTTTCATTGAGACAAAAGTTAGCCACTGGGCAACAAAGTGCCCTCGTGTGGACTGCTGACAGTATGCTATCCAAAATGGACAAACAGGATAGAAAACAAAGGAGTACTAATTCTTGCCAAGACAAGTGTGGTTGCAGTTTTGGCAACAAGTGTCCTCTGAGGCCAGGACAATATGGCACCATCGCTGAAGTGCCTTTGCAATCCAGAAAAGGTACAGTGCCCCTTTCTTTGAAGGCAGCTGAACAGGCAGTGGACCGATGGCTTCTGGTGTGCAGTGGAACAGTAGCTGACACAGTTATTCCTGAAGGAGAAACTAGGTTGATGGAGTCTAACCTCTCAATGGTAGACTGGCATTTCATAAAAGAAATGAAGCCACCCACAAGCTGAGAAAAATGGGCAGCTGAATTCCAAAAACACCAGCAATTTCCAGAATTTAAAATCCTGAATCATGACAGAACACTGGTGGAATTCAAGTTTATCTCGTACATTGAATACTCAAACCGAATGTGAGGTCAAGCTGTAGGCCTTGCATATATCCTACTTCACAAATGAGTCTGTCGGATATGCTAAGCCTGTAGGCCGAAGATGATGCCCCAACATTGCAGAGAAACCTCTATGACTGTCCTGGCAGCTGGCTGTTTCTGTCAATTCACATTTTTTTGGAAGTCACTTGTTTGTACTTCATGATTTACTAGATAACCTTATTTCCTTCTTGGGTCTCTGAGGGAGTCGAAGATTAGATAGTTGTAGTAACAATTTTTCTTATTTAAAAAAAATCAGAAAAGAAACTAACTAAGGAGGTATAAAGTGTAGAAGTTTGAAAGACCTTATAAGATAGCTTTCTGTTGGTAATACAAGATAGGATAGAAAGTGAATTAGGTACATTTTGGACTCACCAAAATAGGATAGATAATGGAATATTTTCTTTGAATTTGTCAAATGCAAATGGACTAGACATTTTTGATGTATTTATTGCTTGCATTTATTGTATGTAGTTATTGTACTTATTGTATATAGTTTTTCTTATATTTGTTACAACTCTATTTTTTATTTTTATTAAACAAAAAGGGGAAATATGATGATATTTAATTTGTGCTGAAATGTGTGATATTTTATTTGTGATTTAATAAATAAAGTTTGCCTGGAGATCAGAGGAAATAGCAAGCCATTTTAAGTAAACAAAGAAGTCAGACAGTGGTAGCACATGCCCTTAATCCTATCACATAGCAGGTAGGATCTCTGTGTGTTCAAGACCACACTAGGGAATAGAGCCAAGCGTGGTGACACACACCTTTAATCCCAGTACCAACCATAGAGGCCTGGAGGTCTGTACAGAGAGACAGAAAGTGACAGCTGTGTAAAAAGAGGAAGTGAGGTAGCTGGGCTAAGAGAGCCAATGAGAGGGCAGAAGAGCAAGGCAATAAAGGTGTGGGTAGACAGGAAGTAACTTGCATTTGGAAGCTGCAGAGTTGGTGAGGTAAGGTTGGCTGGTGGCTTTCCCTATTTCCCTGATCTAAGGCTTTCACCCCTATATTAGCCTCCATGTTTTTTATTAAATAAGACCATTTAGAAATTCATCTATACACATGTGTGTGTGTGTGCCTCTGTATGTGTCTGTGTCTGTGTGTGTGTCTGTGCACCCACTGAGGTATGAAGACAAAAAGGATGCACTGGAGCTGGAGTTTCAGGAGGTTGTGAGGTACCAGCAGTGGGTGTTAGAAGTCAAACTTTGGTATTGTGGAAGAACAGCAAAGGCTCCTAACCACTGAGCCATCTCTCCTGCCCCATTGTTTGATTTCCTAGTGACAGCCATTCTGTCTGCAGTGAGGTGGAAATCTAAAGTCCTTTCACGTTGCATTCTCTTGGTGGATAATGATGCTGAACACTTTGAAATTTTTATTAGCCATTTGTGTTTCTTTTGTGGGGGTGAGATGGCTCTTTCAAGTTCCAGAGCCCACTTTCTTATTCGGTTGTTTTTTTTCTTGATATTTAGTTTATTGAGTTATTTGTGTAGTTTAGTTATTAATCCTGTCAAATGTACAGTTAGCAAAAGCTTTATCCCAATCTGAAACCAGCTTCACTTGACTTTTAGCCTTTGTTGCACAGATCTTTGCAGTTTCATGAGGTCCCACTGGTCAAATATTGGCTTTTTTTCCTGAGCACCCAGAGTCCTACCGAGAAAGTCTTTACCTATGCCTGCATCTTAAAGGCTAATATTCCCCTTCTTTTCCTTGGGCAGTTCCAGGGGTTCAGGTTTAATGTTGAGGTTTTTGAAGCATCTAAAGCTGGTTTTTATGGAGGGTTAAAGATAAGGATTTGGCTTCATTTTTCTGCATGGAGACATCCAGTTTTTAAACATCATTTGTTGAAGAGGCTGCCTTTGCTCTTGGGTGCACTTTTGGCTTCTTTGTCAAAAATCGGGTGGCTAAAGAATGAAGTGGGGGCCTGCATGGGACCAACCAAGGCCTTCTGCATGTATGTGACAGTTGTGTAGCTTAGTCTGTTTGTGAAGCTCCTAGCAGTGGGATCAGGACCTGCCCTTGGCGCTTGAGCTGGCTTTTGGGAACCTATTCCACATGCTGAGTTACCTAGCCCAGCCTTGATGCAGGGGGAGGAGCTTGGTCTTGCCTCAACTTGATGTGCCATGCTTTGTTTACTCCCATGGGTGGCCTGAGCCTTTCTGAATGGAGATGGAGGAAAAATGGTTAGGTGGGGGGTAGAAAGGAGGTAGGGGGAGGGAATGGGAGGAGAAGAGGGAAGGAAAACTCTGGTCAGTATGAAAAATAAATGAAAATTTTTAATAAAAAAAATCAAGTGGAAGTTCTGGAATTGAACTAAATAATAACTGAAAAAAAAATTCACCAGAAGGGTTGACTTGGAGATTCAAGATGGCAGACAAAAGAATCATTTTGAAGATAATTCAAAAGAAATTACTCAACTATAGAATAGATAGAGTAAAAGATTAAAGAAATGTAATAGAATTTTAGAGCTTTTGTGGTACTATAGCAAAAGAGAAGGGGAAAAAAATAATATTTGAAGAAATAATGACTTAAAATTTCCTCAGCATAGCTAAAATCATTAATATATACCTCTAAGTAGTTCAGAGACCACCTTCTTTGATAATTATATGAAGAAGCAAACTTAGATGTAGCATAGTCTAAGTCTTAAAAATGAAAGACATAAAAAATCTTGAAAGAAGAAGAAAAATGGCTGATCCAATAGAGATGATTAATGTGTGTATATGTATGTGTGTATATGTATGTGTGTGTGTGTGTGTGTGTGTGTGTGTGTGTGT
>CABHPP010098353.1:40850-53138 GCA_902168425.1 Peromyscus attwateri | reverse complement strand
GTGTGTGTGTGTGTGTGTGTGTGTGTGTGTGTGTGTGTGTGTGTGTCTGCTTGCCATGTGGAGGCTAGAAGATAATTTGTAGGGTTGTTTCCTCCCTTCTACCATATATGTTCTAGAGAAGAAACTCAAGTCCCCATGCCTGGCAGCAAGCACCTTTATCCACTGAGCCATCCAACAGCTGATAATTCAATTTCAGCATGGGATTCAGAATCGATCAATGCTGGAGTCATAGCAAAAACTTAATTGAAGGACCTGAAGGCTTTTATTTATTTTTAGTTTTGTATCTGAAATATGTTGAAAAAGAAAGTGGAGATTATTTTCTATTTTGGCAATATTTTTAGTATTTTAGACACTACAATCATGCCTTTGTGTTTGTTATTATTAATAAAACTGTCTCCTTTATTTCATTTTTTCATTAATGTAGTACTGGCTTTTGGTAAAAATCGAATTTAATTTTGACTCACTGTAGTTTTTCAATTACACAAGAAGAGTATATAGAATATTATGCATTGGGTTGATAGTTGTGTTTTGGGGTCACATTTTCCTTATGTATTCCTCATTTGATAATACAGTTGTCAAAGCCTCATTAAAAAAAGCTCATGATTATGTAAAAAGAATGTATACACTAAAATATTTAAAATTATGCATATAAACATTTTTTTAAAAATGCATCATGTTAAATGGCTTATTCACTGAATTATGTGAAGTATCGTGCAATTATCATGTAATTTTTACTCTATTCAGAGGAGATACAATTTCTTTATTTTGAAAAAATTCAAATAATTATTTCTTTATAATGCAAATATATATATATATATATTACTAAATGAAATTTTATTTAAAGGAAAAATCTGAGATAACCCCATTTGAAATATTGGCCAACTATTTCTAGATCACTTACATCCAATGCATAAAAACTCACAAATGCCTTAACTAAATGTTTCCCAAAATTTTGTAATATTTATCATTCTTATTTTTATGTGGTGATGAAAGTTATGCAAAGGAGTACCTTTCAGGGTTCCCTAGAATGTGAATATCACAATAGGAAATTCCACATAGCATTGGCAAGAGCTTCCGGTCCTTAACAGTCTCTAGGAAGGGAAGGTAGTAGATGAGATCACTGAGGTGGTAAACGAGGGAGAGGAGCTCTCTGGCGATGACAGGATTCTGTCTTTCTATTTAAGTTGTTTTGAAAATATCATATATTAGCACTGCACTCACAACATTCCCACCTTCTCTTCTCCCCATTCTAACTCCTCCTCCATGTCTTTTCCTCTTCCTCTTACATCGTGACCGCTCCATTTATATATGTGGAGACATGTATGGATGTACATATATATATATATATATTCATTCTGGGTCCATTTAGTTATCCTCATGTCATGCCAACATGGACCAGGGAAACATCTTAAGGTTCCATTCCTAGATGATACAGGCAAACAATGGCTGCCTGGAAAAGAATTAGACTGCATAATTCTTTTCCATTACTTCTTCTTTTTTTTTTTTTTTTTTTTTTTTTGAGATAAGAACTCAGTAGCTCTGGTTGGGCCTGAAACTCATTTCACAGATGAAGCTTGCCTTTCACTCACAGAAAACCCTCTGTGCATTGGAATTAAGGGTATACACTAGCATGCCAAGCTCAGACCATATAATCTTAGAAGAGAGTGGATTTACCTAGATTTTAGAAGTCACCCATGAGTCTAGGTGGAAGAGTCATTATAGGTTTTACAATTTCAGTGTGGTATCACTTGACTCTGTATTGATAAGTCCTCAAAGTCATTTGAGCACAGTTCCAAAGGGAAGGTGGGAGATCACTGAGCATAGAACAGCCTGGCAGCCAGAAAAAAAAAAAAATGTACTGTTGAGAGAGATATTTATTCAGGAACAAATCTTCAAAATGCTGCTTAGAACACATTAAGTCTGAGATGCCCTCCTACATGAAAGCAGGCACATGGGACAAACAGTTGGATATATGAATAGTTTCTTAGCTTAGTATTTACCATCATCTCTGATGCATGCCACTGACACATCAAAAATAAAACTGGAAAGTGACCGCTGATTTGGCTGACTATGGGTAACTGCAAACATTTGGTGAGGGAGGAATTGCAGACGTGTAACAGACGCAGGGAGCTCTGTCTAGGAAAACAACTGAATGGAAATAAAAGCAAGTGCGGTTTCTGTATTTTTTTAATTTTTTATGTAAATTTTCGTATTAATATGGATAATCTCAAGTACTCAGTCCATGAACTGTACATGAGACATGGACTCTGACATAGCATCCTCTTAATGGAATCTAAATCAGAAGCCTTCTTACTGATTATCCTTACTCAGGTGGATAAAGCAGTGTGTTTTAGGACCTGGTTGGTTTGCTTGCAGGTGGGATGGGTACTTTGTAGGAGGTTAGTAACAAACCTTTAGTTTGTTAGTTAGTAACAAACCTTTAGTTGGTTTTATGTTTAATCTCACCCATGCAGCATGAGTGAGGCAATTGTTGCTGCAATGAAGAAAAGGCCAGCTACAGAAATGGGCAGCATCTTCCCACTGCAGGTTCTGAGGAACTAGAAGAGTTCAGTTATGTCCCAAACTACCCATATCATGGTTTGCAGTGTGTTTGTTGCCTACCCGATTGCAATCGATGTATTTTCGTACCATTTTAATGTCTTCTGGATGTTGTTCTTTTATTAATGTAGTCATGTTACTGTTTATTAGGGCTGGTAGGTTTATACTGCACATACTTATGTTTGTTAGTCATTTAAATTTTGGTTGAAAGAAAGAGGCATAAATTATGTTGCATTATTGAACAAACACTTGATTCATCAGTTGCACCTTAGAAATCACCTGAAATTTGAAAAATATATCCTTTCCAACAAAGAAACCGATGTATTTCGCCTAAGCTGAAGTCAAAAATTAGCATTTGTATGTTTATCTAGATGATTGTAAAGTCCAGCCAGAGTTGAGAACTACTTCATTAAGGAGTCAGCAATATAAAACTGTGTACAGAAAAATCAAGGTAACAATATAGGATAGGAATAGAGCCCTGAAAATAAAGGTCTTCTTCCCACAGAAACTATGCTAAAATACTATTTATGAAAATTATTTAAAGTGAAACTATTAATAAAAATGATTAGTCACAAGAGGATACGCGTATGCTAACGATTTAGACACCTTCACAGAAACTGTTCTTCAGGTAATACTAAAGATAATAATAGCTATAATTATAATGCAATTAGTTGGCACTAAGCATGAATCAAGTGCTCTACTTACATTAACTCATTTGAACTTCAAGCAATCCCATTGGGTAAGGATTATTGCTAACCAGGTTTTACAGTTGATGATCTCAGACTCAGAGATGCAAGACAAGTTGTACATGGCCACATAACAAGAAAATAGCCAAAGCCGGATTTAGGGCCAAGTTTTATGGTGCCAGTGTCAATATCCCAGCCACCAATCAATTTCTCTAAGAACAGATTGTTATTTTCTGACCTGACCAGTTTCAGATATGGTTTCATATCTCTATTCTGTTTGATTTGATCCACTGTCCTAGCTGATGTTACTCCGTGGTGCGTTCATGCATTTCTGCTCCTCAAATAAGCCACTTTTTATCTCCCTCTGCAAGAAGCACAATGTTAAATAACTGTAATGCCATTACTAAGATACTATTACCATGGGCTGTAAATCCTTCCAAGCTTAATGTACTTCTCTACTTTTCCTTTTAAGTCTGTCTTTGTAATTTCTGGTTATTTTTCTTCTTTAATGTTTTCCTACACAGCTTTTATATTTCCCATACTTTTACTTAATTAAATCCAAAGTTTACTATAGAAAGGAAATTATCGATGATCAAATTGTCATTCATAGTGCATGCCTTCAAATCAGGAACTTATTAATTATCTGCTGTTCCTCACCTCCTTCATAATTTATAGAGTCTGGTGAGGTGAGACATTATTTACTTTTTGCAGTTCTTTTAGAGTTCCATTATCTTGCCCAAGGTTGCAAATCTAGTAAGTGGTTGAGCTGGGATTTAAAGCCCCCAATTCTAATTCCAGAATACTTAATGACTGCAGTTTGCTGTGCCATTAGGAAGACTGTCCCCAAAGTGAGTCCATCAACTCTGTCACTCTGATGATGCTGTGAGTTCAATTGTCCCCTGACAAAGCAAAATGGCCAACTATCAAAGGAAATCAACCTTGGTCCTCCTGGGCCAGGAGGAAGACCAGAAATGCCTCCTTGGGGCTTTTCTTATCTGTGTACTGCCTACTAACAGATACCTGCATCATCTGAAATGAGATTGAATCTTTTAAATCCACAGCATAGCCCTTGTTACAGCATTTCCACAAGTATTAGTTGCTGAGAAATCTTCATTTATAGGAGCAACTTGTTGCTACTTTATAAATACCTATTCTTTCTCATGACTGACAGCATTCTAACACATTTTGGTTTGTAAGGAATTTGCAGAAGAGAGAAATGGATTTCTAAGGTGGTATTTAGAGAAAGGCCTTTGTTCTAATCTAAGTGTTATTTCATTTGACTTTACACCTTCTGCCGTGAAAGTGTGTTTGTGTGTATGTTTTCATGTGTGCGTGCATGCATTCGTGTGTGTATATATTTCTGTATGTTTGTGTATAAGTGTGTATCTATGTGTTTTTATTAGGAAGAGAATGGGTATGTTCATGTATGTACATGTGTACATGTGTGCATATAGGTGTGTTTCTGTATGTGTCCACACGTGGGTGTATGTTTGCATGTGTGTGTGTCTGTGTGTGAAAAGTAGCTCTTCTTTGGACAATTTAATTTCCCTTTCCTTCCCATTGTAAAGTCATCTGCATTAGAGACAAGCCAAGTGGATTGATATTACATAAGTTGTTTTGTTCAATGGGTGATTGTTGTTGATTTTTTTCCCCCACAGAACAAATCTGTGTCCCTGATTTTGCCATTTGGTGGAGCATAAACAGAGATGAGAACTTTCCTCCAATATGATAAGTAAGCTGTAGAAATATTTTACATCACAAAGCCTCAGTCAGCAGACAAGCAGAGCAGTAAAAGAGAGAGAACTCAGCTGCAGATAGTAAAGTGCATCCTTCAGGAACGAGTCCTGGCACAAGGCAACCATCTTTATTGGCAACAGTGATCTCTACATTCTATCTTATTGGATAACATTCAAAAATAATTAGCTGTTTGAGTCAGATTCTAATGCCACATGGAACAGTTTGTTGTTGAACAGCTATCACTGAACACTTTACACACACACACACACACACACACACACACACACACACACACACACACGAGGTTTGGACAACTAAAGATAAAGGACATCAGCATTCATATCCACATGCAAAGGAAGGTCCAGTTGAAAACAAACCACTTATGAGTACCTAGGTTATAAGTGGCCCATTGTTTCACTGCGAATAAAAATGTCTGGCTTCCTCACTTAAACAAAACATTCCGCATGGAAGAAGCTCATCTCCTGATCAGCCTCTTTCTGCTCATGTCCGTCACTGTTTGGTTCTCTATGCTAACACTAATTTTTCACATCACTAGTTCTTAAATACTACTCATATACAAATTCCCCCTTTATTATTTATTCTTTTTAGACAATGTTTAGAGATTCATTATTTCTTACCTCGATTAATTCTCCATTTTTCAACAACCAACTTTCCCACTCCTCAAACAAACACAAAATTTAAGATATGAATCTAACCTTATTCTTTCTTCTTCTTTATACATTTAGGATCATCCTTTGCATGTTTGGTGTAAAATGCAATATCTTTATCAATATCTTTCTTCAGTTTTCTAGTTCTTATTTCATTTCTATAGCACAGGACTCATCGAGTATTATTTGTGTCATTCCTTTCAGAAACACTCTTTAAAAATGATGTTGAATACATAAGACATTATGGCAGACCACTAATAAATTCATGTTGGAGCAAGAGAAACCTTAACTCTTGAAGGGATTTCAATGGCTTCAGTTATGCCTGAATTAGAAGGGAAGACTTAATTGGAATTTGCTAGATATCAGATTACTAGGAAAATTTTTAACAATTTTTCATAAGCTACTTGGAAAAAAATCAGAAAATCTGCTGTGCTTCCTCCTTCCTTCCTACACCAAGAATCATGTTTCTGCAGCATCTTCCATATAAACCAGGGCTGATGTACATATGAATTCACAGATACTTTGAAACCTGAAAACCAGTGCATGTTTGAAAGAGACAAAAGCCCAGTAAGCTGAACAGAAAGTGGACACAAGGAAGGTCCCACCTATCATGATGAAGCTGTTTCTGATGAATGCTACCTGCTGGAAGGAGGAAAATCAGTTTGTTCAATGGAATGGTACTAGGTGTATGAACCACGCCTCAGGGCAGGCCCCTTGCTCAGGGCTATTTGGCCACCACAAAACAGACTCCATGGTTTTCATATACTTCCTGTTTGTTTGTTTGTTGTTTTGATGTTTGTGGGAGGGTGTGTGTGTGTGTGTGTGTGTGTGTGTGTGTGTGTGAGAGAGAGAGAGAGAGAGAGAGAGAGAGAGAGAGAGAGAGAGAGAGAATATGAAAATAGAAAGGATCTAAGAGGAGTTTGACAAGGATGGAATATACTCAAAACACAGTACATTAAAAGAATTAAAGCCAATAAACAATCATGTTTCTGTTAATTTACAAACACAGCTCAGTGATAGTATCAAAATGATTGGAATAGCAACTATTTCTAATTAATTTACAAAATAATATAACACAGTGTCTTAGGAATTACAATAGACATAGAAGGTCAAAGCCTGTGATTTCACCCAAGATGCATTGTGTTAATCTTCAGATTTGAGGGCTTTAAAGAGATAAAATACTATTAGCTACATAGAACTGTAAGGATAATCAATTCCAATTAATCTTTGTAGTATGAATACAATTCATTGAGTGGACAAAAGGATTTTTACTATTTACTTTCTTGTAGCTGTATCTTATAGGATTTTCTCAGGGTTACTCTGTGTAGCCCTGACTGTCCTGGAACACTTTGTAGACCAGGCTGGCCTTGAACTCACATAGATCTGTCTGCCTTTGTAGATTTTTCTTATTTTTTTTAAGTAATTTTTTTTCTTCATTTTACATACCAACCACAGATCCTCCTCTCATCCCTTCCCCTGCTCCCCACATCCTCCCTGCCCCGCCCTAACCCCCATCCCCTGATCCAAAAGGTTAAGGGTTTCCATGGGGAGTCAGCAAAGCCTGGTACATTCAGTTAGGCAGGAACAAGCCCCTCCCGCATCAAGGGTGAGCAAGGCATCCCACCATAGGTAATGGGCTCTAGAAAGCCAGCTCATGCACCAGGGATAGATTCTGATCCCACTGCCAGGGGCCCTTCAAACAAACTCAACTACACAACTGTCTCCCATATGCCAATGGCCTAGTCTGATCCCATACAGGTTCCACAGCTGTGGGTCTAAAGTTCACGAGTTCCTACGAGCTTGGTTCAGTTGTCTCTGTAGGTTTCCCCATCATGATCTCTATCCCCCTTGCTCATGTAATCCCTCTTCCCTCTCTTCAACTGGACCCCCATAGATTTTTCTTCTAATCAATACATTTTACCTCTTCAACTTAAAATTAAACTCGTATTTCACAGGATGTAACATAAAATTTTAAACTCAACTGAAGAAATTTCTTTTTATTTTACTAATTTCTGATTCTGTCTCCTTTTTTCTCTCTCATTACAACTTAATGTCTACTCTGACATATAACAGAGAAAATACCATATCTTCTAAAACTCTCTCAAATCTTGTTTTCATAGTAAACTATGTGTTGAAATGATTCATGTTTTCATGAAGGGTAAGTATTTTATTACTTTCCTCTTATTTCAACTAACAATTCATTCTTTTGAGTATATTTTCTTATGTACAAATTAAATTGTGTCATATATTACAACTTGGGTATTCATATATATATGTGTGTGTGTGTAAATGTTTAAACCTAACTGATTAGCACATGTATAATATATGAATATTGTATATTATATAAATATTGTGAATGCTCTTAATATTTGATCTCTTAGCATTTTTTTCAAGAATACAATTTACTTTTAGCAACAGTCACCATTTTGCATAAACATTCTCTTGAAATTTCTCCTAGATAACCAAGGTTTTATGACCTTTAACTAGCATCATTTTATCACTTTCTTCGTGGCCTAATACCCAGTAATTTCTACCTTACTTTCTCCTCCTACAAGATTGAGTTTAGTTTCCATATGTAATTGAAGCCATGAAATGATTCTCTTCTTTCTTACTTCATTGATTACCAACTTCTAATCAGCACCTCTATCCCTAGTCTATGTTTTATTCATTGAAAGTTTATAAAATATGTATTTGATCATTTAATTGTCTGCTTCATTAATATATAACAATCAAAAGTCAATAAGCTTTTAACAGGAAAATTAGATATCTTTTACTGGTTGATTTCATACCATCTACAATAAATTAAAGACACACTGACCCTTTAGGCCTTCCCACTATTTGTTTCTAGTGTGTTCACAAAGAAAATGACAAGCAACAGTGAATCTGGAAATGTAATTAAAATGGAACACATGGGAAAGTTTCATGGATGTATATTTCCTGGTTACAACTGAAGGCATTAAAAATTCACTTCCGTAGCGTCCATCACATTTACCACAAAAAAAAAAAATAGGCATTAATAAAAATTGTCTGAGACATTTTGTTTAAAAATCTTTCTTTTGATGTGGAAATATAAACATGTTAAAAAATAAAAGAACCCCAGCTTCTTTAATCCAAGTAACAATATATCTTCTGACTGTTTAATAACCTGTAAGAGATGATGCAGGTATTATTTGGCAAGGAGACCATTTAATGAAATAGTTTACTTCAGAAATAAGTGTGCATGATCAAAGACACAAGATTGCCATCTGGTGGTGATTTATGCAAAGCAGTTGTGTTAAATGACCTTTACTGCTAAACCAGGAGGTTAAGGCTGTTAATACAACTTTGTAAGAATAATAGATCATATCATATGTGAAAATTTGTGAATGAAGTAATGTTTATATGATTGACCTTGTAAATCAAGTTGTTCTTCAAGATATGTAGCTACAGATGATTTTTTTTTACTGAAAATACAGTACAGTCATTTGCATTTCTTATAATTATACACACATAGACACACATTGTAATATGTATTAATATACTAGCTGTTATATATAAAGTTGTAAGTTAATAAATATACAAAGTTATATTTACAACAGATATACATTATTAGAATTGTCTAGTATTTTAAATATGTTCATTGAAAACAATTTTTAAATCCTAGATAAAGTATGATTAAGAACATTTTAAATTGTATCATAAAACTGGAACAGTCAAAATATTGTAAACTAACAAATATCCTCATTTATAATTGACTAGAAGCACAAAAGAGAGTTACCAATCGTTATGAAAATCATTCAGGATGTTTTCTCTCTGTTATAGATTTTAGTTAGTTTACTTTGAAACCAAGATGCCATGGGATATCTAAGTCAGATAGTCAATGGATAGTGCCTGAAACAGATACTCTAAAGATTAAACTAAATCTACGTTATATTGTCTTGTATAGATGTGTGCTTTTGTTTTCCGGCATTTCTGTAGTATTGAATTTGATAACAGTGTATACTGCAAACCAAACCAGAGTCAATTTAAGAACTCCATTGACATTTCTTCTTCTTTGGGGAATGACCCAAGATTTCCACCCAGCAGAATGTTTAATGAGGAATAAATGAAACTATGACATAATCCCACAGTAAGTAAATCTTGAGTGTCTCAGTTAGTAAATAAATTAGAAAAATCAACTTGGGGATTTGAAAGTATCCCACTGTAAATTTAAACAGAGATCACATCTGTTCCTTCAAGAAGAGATGTGGCTAAACTTTGAAAGGGTCCTCCTGTTTTGTTTTTCCTTATGGATTTCCTCCACAGGCAAAAAGTGTTTGTAGAAGGCACAAATCTTGGAGACTTATTTAAATATTCACATTTTCATTAATGGAAAATACCACCAAGTACTGTGGCTTTAAAAAGAAGTGCCACCAGCTCCCCACCCACACCCCCACCCCGACCCCCACCCCGACCCCCACGCTCTCCACAGGAGCAGGTCCTACTAGCAATACTTTGCAAGACTTTTAACTCTAACCAGAGTATATTAGGATGTTAGGATGAGAACACTCCAATGGATCTGTTTCACCACCACTTACAAGAGGAGTCACAGCCTGTCTCTGCCTGCAAGTTGGACAAAAATATGATAGGAGATTTTAGTTAGCATACATCTAACAAATGTGAAAACACGTTGATGCCAATTGCTTTTAGAACTCATAGATGTTCAATGGGAAACATGACAACACTAATATATTATATATAGACTATCCTTTTTTAGTTCCATAACAGTATGAATTATACTGTTTATTACATTAGCAAATACTGCTTGATGTACATTCACATGTCACCAGTGTTAGAGAGAGAAGCCTAATTTGTTGATAAATTATCATTTAAGTGTTTTGCTGGATATAAACAAAGAGAAGAAAATGAATGCTGAAAAACTGAGCTTTTCACTGGAATGACCATGTTTAGTTTTTTGTTTGTTTGTTTGTTTTCTGAAATAAGGTCTGTCTTACATCATCTTGGTCCACGTGTATATAAATGATTCAATGGACCCTTCAACATTCTCTTAGGCACCAACACAGTTTGCTCTTGCAAAGTAAAAGGTAGACCCAATAATTCACTTTACTTATCTTGAGAGAAAGATTTTACTCTTGAAATCTTAACCTAGAGTTAGTATAGTGTGTTAGTTATTATTTGTGGTGTTTTGAGAATTTTAAATAAAATTGATTGCAAAAAATGTAAGAATGGAAGGGATAATCTACTACTCATGGGAAAGCGTGAATGCAGGTTCAATTCACAGCCTCAGAGTCACGTAGCCTGAACAACCACTGTGGTCCTATAGACACAGGAAGTATGACTATGGTAAATTGCTTAATTTGCCTCAGTTTCCTTAAATATTCTGTGAAGTTAATAACAATATCTCTTAACATTATTTCGAGGAACATATTTAATTACATACAAAAGTATCTGGCACATATAACACTAAATAAATAATAACTATTATTCTGAGAATGGTAATTATTACTACAAGATACAATCTTGCTGAAATATAGAATTTCCTTCAGTCAAGATTACATTCTGACAAAGAAAATTACAGTGGATAGCAGAAACATCATTAAGAAGCTGAGAAAATAGCATACTTTGCAATAGCAGTTTGAAAATAAAATCAATTTACTCTTTGAAAATTGAATAGTATGCATTAATCATATGTAGGAAGGATATTTGACTACAATATAATGTTCAGGCACCATATACAATTACTATTCACTAGTTACTCTTTAAATATTGCCAGGAAAACCCTAGTCATATAGTTTGAACCACAAAGAATTTGATTATTATAACCACAAAGCATTATTTTTATATAACTCAGTACAAAGTAAAGTTATGAATTCATCATTTGAGCTCATTCTATCAATCTAAAACCTAAGTTTATAGTCTACTAGAGAATTTGGATGCATACCGTAACATAAACATAATTGTGATGAGGTTACCATCACCCACTCTTCCGATGTGCAAAATGATTTTTCCTGATGAGTAATCACAGACATGTGACATCCTTGACATTCAATACAAGAGGCGATACTTGATGCTCACAGCTGTTGATTTCATTGACCCCGTCTTCTTCCTAAAAGTAAGAAACAGAGACATTGCTTTGTCTCCAGTTGTGTGTTTATGACTGCCATTGCTCTTAACTAGCCTCAGTTTAAGTTTGTAAAACACAATGTTTAAAAAAAGGAAAACTCGGCCGGGCGGTGGTGGCGCACATCTTTAATCCCAGCACTCGGGAGGCAGAGCCAGGCGGATCTCTGTGAGTTCGAGGCCAGCCTGGGCTACCAAGTGAGTTCCAGGAAAGGCGCAAAGCTACACAGAGAAACCCTGTCTCGAAAAAACCAAAAATAAAAAAAAATAAAATAAAAAAAAAAAAAAGGAAAACTCACTATAGATGTTGTGAGCCACCATGTGGTTGTTGGGAATTGAACTCAGGACCTTTGGAAGATCAGCCAGTGCTCTTAACCTCTGTGCCCTCTTCTGGCCTGCAGACATACATGCAGACAGAACACTGTAAATAATAAATAAATAAAATTTTTAAAAAAATTTAAAAAAAAGGAAAACTAACAAGATTGCTACCCTCATTGAAAACTGCCGTGTCCCTCCCCCCCGCCTTCGCCCTGTGTTCT